>CAIGRN010201089.1:0-10628 GCA_903798345.1 Fraxinus anomala | reverse complement strand
GATTTTTGAATTTGAATCTTGAAAATTATAGTTTTATGTAATTACCACTAGATTCTACACATTCCATTCTTCTATCTTTCAACCTAATTCAGCACATTAATAGGATTAATCCTAAGAGTCTCAGATTGTTATCTAGCCCCGTTACACCCTATTATTTGATATTATAATTTTTTAAAACAGTATTTTTTTTTTAAGACTGTGTGATTAAAAAAAATAAAAAGTTTTTGATTTATGAGTAATATTATTTTATTGGAGAATTTGTGGTTGATAAGAAGAGAGAGAAAAACGAATTATAATTTTAATGAAGGCCAAATGGGGGCCTAATTTGAATCTGGTAACAAACCGTCCGCTAAGGAAGTTGCTGATTTTGGGTTCAAAATCAGGGGCGGAGTTAGGATTGTAGAGTAGTGGGAGGACAAATTAAGTGATAATATATATTACAGTTTCAAAGTTACAAAAAATCAATACGAAGATTATACTGCTCAAAAAAGTAATTCAAAATATTATTTATCATCAGATGAAAAAAAAAATCTTCATTTTGAGCAAACACAAAAATACCAAAAATGAAAACCCTAAAACGCAATTATTTATTGACTTAGAAAAAGTAATCCTTTAATTTAGCAAAACAAAATGAAAAAGAAAACTCACCGTCGTTGAAAATTTCTCGATATCGTGTTATTTCTTCAAGCTTAAATTTACGCAAGTTTCTCTTCACATAGGTTTGTTTATTCTTCAAAATTCAAACTAAAGAACTTTTCCTCTTTTTCTTGTTTTACCGTTTACACGATATTTAAAAATGGGCAAAAAGAAAGAGTACAATGGAAGCCTTGAAAGATGAAAAGTTGGTACAAGTATTGAAAAGTTTTATCATTGTCAAAATACCAAAATTTTGAATTGAGTGTGGGGGTAACTTACCCCACTACCCTATCGTAGATTCGCCCTTGCTCAAAAGCAAGGATGAATGATTACGACAGTGTGAACACTTGGCAATTCGAAGGTTTAAGAATACGACTTGTCACAACTTTGAACAAAAGTCGCGAGAAAAAGATTGTGCATATTTGGCAAAGTTTATTATTGCTTATAAGTAGTTTAAATTCTATTTTTATCTATACATTCGATAAGATTCGCAACTTACAATTTAATTATTTTTTTACCAAACATGCTAATATAAAGAATCACCAGAACAAGTAATATTCATTGTCATTATACACATTATAATGTCGAGAACCTATACTACCTTTATTTTCCTCTTTTATGTCTTGTTTCTGACTTGAACGATGAAGGGTTTTCGCTAATAACACTTCCAACATGCAGCCTAACGTTTATTTGTGAGCATACACAAGTTTATTGAACGAATATTCTCTGGGATTACTGCTGGCCGGAAAATGAAATATGCATACACACTGGTCGGTGAGAAGGAGAGGTGGGGGTTGGTCATTGTTCCTATAATCTTTTAGGTCTCAATGGTTGTGACCATACTTGTGGAAATAATGAAAAAGAAGAATATGTTAATTGAAGTGATCATGTCCTTTTCATTTTGGTCATGAATGGTGGGGTCCCTTCGAAAGTTGTGATATTAGTGCTATAATAATGGACGGCATCAATTTACATCGCTAGCTTCTCAATTTTCATAGTGATTATCACGTGTTTGATTTCTATAGCACGTATTAGATTATGACATATATGTGGGGTTTGCTATAAATATCATAACGTTGCTCAAGGCCAAAATTGTCACTCAACTTAAAAACATGATTAATGGAGAGGTGATTATCATAATATCATAATTTTTATTTGTTTCGTTACTTTGTAATTGTACTTCGGATAGAAATCATATGGACAAAATGTGTTAATTGCAAAACTAAATGTAAGAATATGATGAAAAAAAAAAAAAAAGATGGAAACATTTGTAGCTACGAGCAAATATTATGGAAATTTTGTACACCAAAAGGAGAATTGAGAATTTTTTAAATAGGAAATTAGAGTTTTTTTCCTTGAAGATGAAAAATTTGCCAACTATTAAAAAACTGATGTAACAAATAGCAATTGTAACGAAAATGTAACTCACCGTATATGAAATGTGATTTTGAGGTTTTTGGTGCTTTCCATTATTTTCCTACACGTAGATATTTTGTTAGTGCTGATTTAAAAGACCACTAGATGCCTAATCGACTCAGTCTTGGGATCGGAAACATTTATAGAATCCACTCCACTTTCTTTTTCGAATCATTCTTCTCTCTCATTAGGGTTTGGGAAAATCTCTTGATGGTTTTTTCTTCCCTTTTTGGTCTGTAAAAATTCATTGTCTAAAGTGAATCTTTAGATGTTCTGATTTAAGGTTTGTGAGTGATAATTTGAGGCGAACAATGTTATAATCTTGTAAACTGTTGTATTTTTCTAGACCGAATCTTGGTCAAACAACATGACTTTCTACTTGCACTTATTCAAGCCAAAACTTGAGAAACTCAAGGTTTCATACAACACCTCAATAATAGTAAATTTAGATTTAGGGCCTGCTTGGGAGTTTTTTTTTTTTTTGGACTAATTTTGGATGGCATCGTTTATAATGGAATGTAAAAATCGGTGTTTATTATTATTATTATTATTTTTTTTCTATTATTATTTTTTTGCACCAATTTTGGATGATTTAAAAATCACCCAAAATCGATGTAGTGTAACTTTGATTGGTTCTCTCAACGTACCAAATTGGTGGGTTTTGTCCGCTTTTCTCTTGTAATTTTATCCCATATAAAATAATTATTTACAACCAACGTATTTTTTTCAAAACTAATTTATAAATAAAAATATATTAACTAAAAAATCATTTATAAGCCAAAAAATTATATTGTAATTTAAAAAATATTTATAAGTAAAATATTACTTAAAAGATAAGAAAAATTATATTATAATTAAAAAATATTTATAAGTAAAAAATCACTTTTATGTATAAAAAAAAAACTGTTTTAAAATAAAAAATACTACTAATAATATGAAAATTCAATTATAAAATATAAAAGTTATTTATAAGTAAAAGATTTGCTTAAAATTTCTTAAAAGTATAAAATTAACTTATAATTGTAAAATTTACTTCTAAATAAAAATATTAACTTAAAATTTTAAGTAAATATTTAACTATATTTAATTTTTTAAAGTTAAACATTAACTTATATGTAAAAAATTACCTATAAGTAAAATATCACTTACGAGTATAAAAATTTTATGTAAGAAATTATAAATTGAAATTTTACTAAGGGGCATATATGTGATTTTATTTTTTAAATAAAATTTTAGAACCCGTAACTAATAAACTCTAAGGTTAGACAATTTTAAAAATCGTATTAAAATCATTCAAAATCGATCTGTTCATAAATGCTCAAAATTGATATACCGAAACTCTCAATCAGACCCTAAGGGTATTATAGAGCTTTCATCAAACTAGATGGATAGAAAGCAAAATTCTATCAAACTCAATGATGATTAGATTCATTTTTTTCCCATATAAATTGTGAATGCATATTTCAAACACAATTCAATGACGATGCAAGGAAAAAAAAAGGTTAAAAAAACATATGTCAATACTTTCATGAATGTATTTGATTCGACAACCCCGTTCATTTCGGTCGTTAAATAGATTTTTAAACAGAAAATTTTCAACAAACGCATAATGAAATTAATTATCTTCGAAGATCAACAACAACGAAAAATAGAGTTTCAACAATGAATTGTTTCTTCGTTGAAACTTATATTTCTTGTAGTGGATGTGGTCACATTCAGCTTTTGCATTTATTCTTTCTTTTACTTTGAATTAATTACTTGGACTTTGATTTTCATATTGATTCAATGATACGCAAATTGAAATTGTTTTAATTAAATTTATTGCCTAATGCTTACCCTTTGAAGTATTGATTAGTAGTTACCATCAAAGCAATAAATTAAAATTCAAAATACATCGTGTTCTTCGTTAAAACTTACACTGAAATCATACTATTTTCTTTTTGATAAATTTATTTTATCGCTGAAAATTCTGACTCTAATAAATAATAAAAATTAAAAAAATAATGTTATAAAAAAAAACTCATTAGGTAAAAGGAACAATAATTTAACAATAAAAATATATATATTTAGACATTAATAATTTAAAAAATATCACAACAGATTCAGTTTACCAATATAATTTTCTTCATATAAAAATTGAAATATTACCTTTAAAAAAGGTTAATAGTTAAATAGAAATTAAGAAATAAAAAACTTAATAAATTCAATTTGCCGATGTAGATTGCGTCAAAACTAAACTAGTTAAAATAGTAAATTTTATAATAATGAAGAAAAATATCATCGACAATACAAGAAAAAATTAATATTATAAATATAAATAAAAGAAAATTCTTAATTACTGACAAAATATTTTAAATTGTTTTACGTGATTCTCGTTTGTACTCCTTAAAAAACTTGGAAATTTAGCTACAATTATTTCTTTCTTTTCTATTTGTTTATCTAAAGATGGGAATAAATTAGCCATTTTATAATACTTTAATGAAGAAAATAAACGATAATGACATTTTGCGTAAATAAAGGTCGATAATATGGACGATTTGCACAATGAAGGCAAATGATATGAACGTATTGCCCCCAATTATCCATATTTGACGCAAGGAATTGAAGGAACGAGATGGAAAGAATCAACTTGCAAGAAAATGTTGAAATAAGGATCAAATGTCAAGTTTGAAACGATATGGGCGATTTTCGGAATGAGTGCAAACGATAAGTACGTTTTGTGTTAATTACTCATAGTATCACTAATTTCGTTCGATGTTGATTTTTGTTTATTATCATTTGTGAATTTTTTTCAATAAAATTCTTTTATAAGATTATCATTTAATACCCACTTAAAATTTTACTCATTACACCGAACCCAAGATATTTGAGCCGCCTTTGTCAAATTAATCAAAGTTGACACTTAGTGTTTTTCAATACAATCATGCAACTTGTACAATTTTTTTACAACTTCACACTTAGCAAGCACCGCATCCATTCATTTTAAAAATCGTTTTATAAATCAACGATACGAATCTTGACAACTCACTAGTTGTACGACTAAATTAATTATTTTCAATAAAATTGTCTAGATTGCCTAGATGACATTCTGATAAAAAGGCAATGCAATCATTTTGCATGTCTAAAATGACAATATTTAATAGAAGAGTAATTATATTTACATCATACTTTTTATTTGTTGCAACATATTTTAATGACACCCAAAGTCCTCAGGGTTTGTTCATTGTAGCAGTTATATCTTACTTTTTTCATTGAATTTTTATCTTCTACCTTGCTTTAATTAGCACATCTCATCCTTAATTACAAATTTCATCCAAAAAATCTGTTAAAAGAAGATAAAAAGACTTAGTTGATTTCAAAGCATGCAAACGGAATATTTTGATGGAAATCATCATCAACAATGAGATACGTTATAATGAAAGTTAGAAAAAAAAAATTTGACGATTTTCATTTTTTGAGAAATAAGTACTATAACTTCCATAATCTCATAGGTTTGTTTTTAAATTCGCAATGGCTTTTTAAGTCCCCAATCAAATCCCAAGGCTCAACTATGGACAGGCGGTGGAAACTATAAAGTTGAGAGATCGGAAAGTCAAGCAGACACAATAGGCACTGCGATGTAAAAAATAAAGTTTGAGGCCTTAAGTACAAATATACAATTAAAATGTAGTGCAACAAAGTAAAAATATGATGCCAATATTACTACCTTTAATAGAAATAATCGAAAAAATTTAGTTCTAGCTAAAAAAAATTTTAATTTCAGTTTATTTCATGTTCCATTTTGGTTGTGTTTGGGGGAATTAGGTAGACTCGTTGACGCTAATAGGCATCATGTCCCCTTGTCCCTTGATTTTTAACAAATACATTTTTCAAAAAGTCTGCTTCTTAAAATATAATTGATTTTAAGCAACTTTTCAAATATTAATCACATCTTAACAAATCGACTTTGTCCCATCATTCTCAACCAAAGCTATTCCACAAATAATTAATTTATTTTTCCTCCCAATGCGACAAAAGAATATAATTTTCCAATATATGCAACAATCTTTGCACATATAAACATATAAATTCCTTTTTGAAGGAAGGAAGTCTAAGCATATGTTTGAACCCTATTTTCTTTTTGTTGAAAGTGAATTTTATAATGGTGAATTTTAAAACAACGTGTCATTGAAAATGAATTTGTATTTATGTGTAAATATTTTATTAGTAGAATGTATAATTTAAAATGAATTTGAAAAAATTTGAATTTTTAAATAACGAGGCTCAAACAGAGACTAAGTTTAGTCCTGAATTGAAAGTAATAATTTTAGAATCACTTTATCATCGCATGTATATTCAATTATAAATTCTTAAAAACATAACATTCATATCGGCGCTTAATCAAAGAAAAATGTTATTTATAGTGAGGATTATGTGTAGTCGCATACGAGACATATATGTGACAATTTGTTATTTAATGTATTAATGTAATAATATTTTAATACCTAGTGCATCAAATAAATATCACGTATATATCATATAAAACGACTTTGGATAGTCCGCGCTATCAAATGAGGAAAACAATAACTGCATGCTGTATATTCACCCTTCAATGTTCAAACCACGCTGATTTGATTCGACCATCGGAATTATAAACATTAAAAAGGACCTCATTTTCAAGTTTCATTAGTCAAAAGTTGGCTACATTAGTGCACGTGGAAGTTCGTCCCATGATTTTACTATTGCACTATAAGTTGGATCCATAAGTTCTTTGAGCGACAACATTAAAATAATATTTTTTTTTCTCAAATATATGATTTTAGTTTAAATCTCGCAGTCACGTGTAAATTTTTTTTTTTTTTTTTTTGTATCAGATTTTTGATGCAGCAGTTTGAAATTACTGATATTTTTGAGCTCTCTACTTGAAGTTAGATCAAGTTGAAACTTGACTATAATCGAAGTGCAGTACGTATTTGATTGTACAATCGAATTTGAATGAACGAATGCTATTGAATATAATTCAACAGTAAAATAAAAAGATTTTAATTTCTTTTGCGTTCATTACTATTTAAACTTGCTTATCAAATATACAACAAGAAGAAAAATTGCACACGGTCGAGGCCCATCCTCCAACATTTTGTTATTGATTGTATAATTTTTTTTTATCATATAAACAAGAGAAACGCCGATCACGAGAATCACACAAATTATTATTATTATTTTTTTTTTATGTTAATCAAACGTATTTTCAAGACATGAAAAGTGATAAATTAGAACGCGTAGACCACAGACCACAAGAAGTCCGAATCAAATCAACATTTTTGCAAAACTTCAAAATTTAATGATTTGACACATTAACAACCAAACCCACCCCACAACACTATTTAATTGAACCAGATTGAGTCCCACCCAAACTCCTTATTCTGAAAATCAATTACGAGTTGGCATAGTTATCTTCTTCTCCATCACCAAACCCTGCTTTTCTAATCCCTTGAGACAATTTCTTTTTACACAATTTTTGTGGGTGGAATAATTTATACTTGTTTTTGGAAGGGTGAGTGAATGGTTGCAGGTTGTACCAGCAGCCTTGAAAGAAAGTATTGAAAATCAAAAGATACTATTGGATAAACTGCCATAAGTTACAGAGAGGGGAAAAATAGTAGTATTGGTGAAGTGAAATAAAAGGGGGCCTACGGCAATCCGAAGAACTCGTTTATATGCCGCTTATCTCTCACATCCTTATCCTCTCAATCTTTTGATTTTCTCGGACAACCAGTTTTGTTTCCCTCTCTGCAAAACCCATAACTGAAATAATAATTTATTGTGATCCATTTTGATATATTGAGACTAATCCTTTTTTTTCCCCCCCTTTAATTCCTCCTTTTCTTTTCTTCTGTTCTATCCTTACTACATATTTTGAGTCTTGGGGGTTTATCTTTATCTTTTTCTTTTGAACCTTCGAGTCACGTTGTGCCTAAAGGCTACATCTTTATTCGATCGAATCGAGGAGTTTTCTTTTTTCTTTTCTTTTGAGATTTTTTAAATCCTGTTATGGCTTTGATTTCGGCTTTCCTTGAGATTTTTCAACAACCCACAGTTGGAGATATGATGATTGAGCTGATGGTGTTTATGTCTCCCATCTGGATAGCTGTTTTTGTTGGAGTTTTGGTTGGGTGGGCCTGGAAACCCAGATGGGCTAATCTGAAGGTGGATGTTCTTGATTGTACAGCAAAGAAACGAGAATCTTCTTCAGGGTCAGGAACGGTCTTTTCGCAGTTTCCTTCAATACAAAGCATGAAATCATTGAAACTGCAGGTGCCCAGCTGCATTTCTTCGATTTTTGATTTTGGATTTGAGAAAGATACTTCATCTCCGCCTTCAATTCCAAGTCCTGATTGCAGGTGGGTTGGGAAAGTTTTCCACTTTCTTGAAATTCTTGGAACTTAATTTTTGTTAATTGTTAATTTTGTCTAGTTTAGCTGATAGATAGTTAAGCTAATTCTTTGACATGAGTACTTGAGCCCCTATTGGATTATTTAATAACAAGTTGAATTCTGTGTGATCAGTTCATCGAAGTTAGACAAGGAAAAATCGAGTCTTGTGAATGGGGACGACCTTAAATATTTACATCAATTAGTTGAGGAAAAAGATGGAGGACCTGCTTGGATTCAGATGATGGATAGGTCAACTCCCAATATGAGCTATCAAGCTTGGAGAAGAGACCCTGAGGTAAATTTATCTTCTCACGTTTTTCAATTTGACCATTCAGTATTGTCTTTAGGCCATGATTTGTGTTTAAATTATAAATGCCGACTGTTGTAACTAAGGAATTGCAATTTTTTTCACTTCCTAGAGTGGACCTCCCCAATATCGTAGCAGAACTGTTTATGAGGATGCAACTCCTGAAATGGTGAGGGATTTCTTTTGGGATGATGAATTCCGAGCAAAGTGGGACGACATGCTTGTACATGCTGAAACTTTAGAAGAATGCAGCACCACAGGGACCATGATTGTTCAGTGGGTACGGAAGGTACGAAGAGCTTTCTTTTTCGTATGCTTATGCTAATGGTTCTTTTGTTTTGTGTTTGGCGCATATTTATAAGATACTTTTCTTGTGGTGCAGTTTCCATTCTTTTGTAGTGACAGAGAATATATCATAGGCCGCCGAATTTGGGAATCAGGACGATCATATTATTGTGTAACAAAGGTAAGAGAATAGATTACTATTTTTCACATAAAAATTTGATAATCGTATGAAAATTTTGCAAAGTGGTAAGAATTCTACTTTGTGGCAGTGGAGACTCGATTCTAATCCCAGCAGCCACACATATTTGTGATGTATGTTGTTTTATGAAAAACTGACAGTCTTCTTTCAATTGTAGAATGCTATTCTTATTTTCAAGTGTAGAATGCTATCTATTTGCTTTATCTGTCTATCTAACTCATCAATTGAGTAGTTTGGAGATACCATGAGTTCATCGGGATCTTTACCTACCTACAGAGTCAAATGAGTACAGTGATGCTTACTTTCTAGGTTTATGAATTCAGTCAGCTAGAATAAACTAACTTGCAAAATGAATTCCCCAAAATCATGCTGAGTGAAATTTTATAGTTGCAGTCAAGTGATGTTGGTTTTATCTTTCTACTAAGTAACCAGAGGGTCTATCTCAGTAGAAAATGAGAAACCTGATGCTGGTTATCTCTTTTCTATTAAATGAATGTTACATTGTCATATAAATATCTCTGTGTGTCTAAATATACTAATAAGATTAGTAAATGTTTCTGAAGCATTTGATTACACGTTCTTGCACTTTATGATTAGGTTCTGTGAGTTTCTCCGGGACTTGGATACCCTCTTACCATGTTGGAGTCTTTCATCTATCCTCTGAAGTCCTATGGTCATCCAAAATTTTTTAGTTCATGCTACAAGAAGTTATCTTTAAAATTATGAATCAGTTCACTGCTAAAGATTGGGATAGAATTATCTCAACAGTTTGTTTACTTAAGATTCGTTTTGGAATTGTTTGGGGGTTTTATGTCGAAAAGTATTTAATGTTCTATGTTGCTTTGCTCTTAAAATTTGAAGCTGATAGTAGTGGACTTGGGCATGTTCTATTTTCGGTGCTAGATAATCTTTTATCTATGGGTCGGTTGGTATCTTCGACTGCTGGAATGGAAGTTGATGAGCATTGGGAAAAAGATATATCTTTCATGTTAATCCTCCAAATTTGGAAATAAATCCTTTTTTAGTAAGTACTTTTTGCAGAAATGTTCTATCATGTGAAGTGTGAACCTAGTGAATCAGTTACTTCAGTATGAGTTAGTTTTCAGTTGCATAGGAATATAAATGCTACTCTTAACTATTTATTAGCAGCAGCAAACGATTTATTGGCAAATAAGATGCATTTTGTGTCAGTCTGATTGTCATGTTGCATTATAGTTTCTACATTGTTGTACATTCTTATGAAATTATATTTTTAATGATTTATGCCTTCTGGGATATTCCTACTTAAGCAAAGTTGCTCCATGTTATAGGCCGTTCCATGCTCTTCTCTGCCGCGTCGCAACAAACCAAGACGTGTTGATGTGTATTTTTC
>CAIGRN010201066.1:0-11376 GCA_903798345.1 Fraxinus anomala | reverse complement strand
AAACTAAAATAATGAAACTACAAGATATAAAGCCTGATTCGTAGCTCAATGTTTCTCACAAAGGCCAGGAATTGATTGTGAAGAAACATATTCTCCAGTAATGGACATTAGATTTTTAATTAGTTCGACTGTGTCACAAAAGCTCGATTTGTGCCTTATAGATGTGATGACTGCCTATTTGTATGATTCACTTGATAGTGACATATATATGAAAGTTCCTGGAGAACTTAAAGAGCGAGAAACAAATGATACATGACCGAGAACCATGCTCTCAATTAAATTGCAAATATCATTATATGGAATGAAATAATTTGGACGCATGTGGTATAATCGTCTAATCGAATATTTGTTGAAGGAAGATTATAAAAATGACAATGTTTACCCATATGTTTTCATAAAGAAAACAAATATTGGATTTGCAATTGTGGCAGTTGGTGATTTAAATTTAATTAGAATTTCTGAAGAGTTCAATAAAATTGCAAATTATTTGAAAAATGAATTTGAGATGAAAGATTTGAGAAAAATCAAATTCTGTCTTGGGTTGCAGATTGAACAGTTCCAAAAAAGATTATTTGTTCATCAATCTACTTATACAGAAAAAGTCTTAAAACATTTTTATATGGATAATGCACATTCATTGATATCACTCATGGTTGTTCGGTCACTTGATGTGAAAAATAATCATTTTTGTCCATTTAAAAATTGAGAAATGTTTTTGGTCATAAAGTACCATATCTTAATGCAATTGAAGCATTAAATTATCTTGCAAATTGTACTCGACCCAACATAATTTTTTTTTTAAATCTCTTCGTAAGATATAGTAATACATCAACACAAAGACATTGAAATTGTGTTAAATATTTTTTTGTTACCTGATGGGTACTATTGATTTGTGATTATTTTATTCTCAAATTTCAGGATCTGCTTTAGTGGAATATCCAGATGCGAGTTATCTCTTTGACCCACATAAAGCTAAATCACACACATGATACATGTTTACACGTGGAGGAATGACTTACCTACATAAAGCTAAATCACAAACAGGATACGTGTTTACAAGAGAATGAATAACTATATCAAGGAGATATGTGAAGCAATTCTTGACAACAATATTCTCAAATCATTATGAAATTATCGCAATTCATGAAATATGCTGAGAATGTGTATGTTTGAGAAACATGACACATCATATCCAAGCATCATGCAGATTAATTTCAACAAAAAAGTAGTTCAACAATTGTATATGAAAACAATGCTGCTTATATTGCACAATTCAAAGGAGGTTATATCAAATGTGACATGACGAAATATATTTTTTCAAAATTCTTTCATATACATGAGATTTAGAAGAATGACGATATCGATGTTCAACAAATTCGTTCAAGTGACAATATAACTGATTTATTTACAAAATTACTGTCAACGTCAACATTCAAGAAATTGGTTTACAAGATTAGAATGCGTCGATTCAACGATTTTCAGTGATCAACATCAAGTGGAGCAACTGTACTATTTTTTCTTCGATTATGTTTTATCCCACCGAATTTTCCTAGCATTTAATGAGGCATCATTTATTTTTAATATTCCAAAATAATTGTACTTTTTTTTTCCTCCGTTTGATATTTTGTCCCGTTGAATTTTTATCGAACAAGGTTTTAACGAGACAGTTATTGTACAAATAATCATCAAATGGGAGTATTGTAAAATAATGTAATAATTATTGATAATTATTTAGTATTATCATAATATATAGATAAGTCTTATCTAGTTCAGAGAATCTATTTCATTTCAATTATAACTCTTATTTTAGACCCTATAAATACTGATCTTGATTTTCAATAAAATACAAAATTGAGTTTTAATTCTTATATTTTCTTCACTTCTTGTTCTATTATTTTTATTGCATAACAGTAATTTAATTATTTTTATTTTATTAAAAAGACAACTATTTCAACTACCATTTTTATTATTATTATTATTTGTCATGTGATAAAATCTAATACACTATGAGACGTATATGGTTCAATCTTATAATGATACACAGAATATTAAGTAAAAAAAGTAATCATTTTATTATATCAAGTTAGCTTTGGTCTTTAATTGCGAATATTGAATTTGAATGGAAAAAAAATAAATTTTAGGCAGTTTAATTACTCAGAACTTATTTATATGAGAATTATTTATTAAATATGTTTAATTGATTTAATTTTTAACTTAGAAAATATCAATTTTTTATTAGTGGATAGATGAGAGAGAAAAAGAGAGAGTCAAATACCTGAAAAATAAAAATCACATCTTCCTAAAAAAAATATTTTCCTTGTTTTCAAGGAGTATATGGTTACGTGACTAAAAGTAAAAAAATATTTTTTTTTTGGAAATTTTTATTCAATCAAACAATATAAAAGTAGGTGAAAAAATACATTTTCTATGAAAAATATTAACAATCAAATGTACTATAATATCAACTTTTGTCACTATTACTAACTTGGAATATGTTATTTGTACATTCAAAATATATATTGATGTTTACATTGTGTGAGGTGTATAAATTTGTGTAATCGATTATTTTAGGTGTTGCAGAAATTAATTGCAAAACTATTTGCCACCTCATACATTATCAAAAAAAATTGTCAAAGTGAGTGTAACTGTAGCAGGTCTGTACTAACTTCTACTCTCGTTTTTGTTTTGTTTTTTTTCACTCGCAGACTAATTTTTGGAATGATGGTTATCTAAGTTTTTGGTTTAATTTTTGGCCATATTTATATGTATAACAATAAATCATTCTATCAAGTGGTAAGACAATTTCATGTATTGTTACGTGTGATCGAAATTTTTTTACAAAACTGTAACGTGAAAAAGAAAATGACAAATTTAACAAAAATGAAATGAGATTAAAAATAAAAACCAAACATAAAATATACTATAAATTTTCGAAGTTTTTGACAAGGGTGATCACACTACACTTTCTTATAAGCGTACCGTGCATATGTTTGAGCCCTATTTTTGGTGTGGAATGTATTTTGAAATAGTAAATTAATGAAGAATATATAGTTAAAAAATAAGGAAAAATTTTGAATTCACGTGTAATATCATCAAAAGTCATTAATATTTACTTATTGTAATTAATATTATGTTCCAACTTTATTTTCTATTGCACCATTATTCTCAACATTTCATTGTCTAGCCTAGTTTTCTTTGATGACGGTTTCAGTTCAAATATTAATTAGAATAATGTGTTGTACCATCAGTGATCTACAACATCAGGTGTGGAGATTAGTTTACCCATTTAATTAATTTTATAATTTAATGTCACATAGATTAGTATTGTAACACCAGATGATAAATTACATTACTCAATTGTGAGAAACAACATTACACAAATTAAATAAAATTATATATTTGTCATATTTTAAAGCACACTAACATAATTATTTTATTAATATATGCTAATTAATGAAAGGTTAAGGTAAAAAAATAATGAAAAATTTGAGAACATAAGGACTTTTATTAAAATAGTCAATGTTGAACGTGCGTTGCACGTCATTATGAAATATTTTATAAGTGTTGTAAAAGTAATATTTGAATGTGCGTGAATGTTAATTAATTTATAATTAATATTATGAAATATGTACGTGACAATGAATATTAAACCATTTATTGAATTCTCTAATTAGGTAAAATTGGATGTTAATTAGTATAAATGAATGTGAATAATGAAATGCGTTCTCAAATGTGAAATTCTAATTAACTTTAACTAGAATTAATAACACTAAAATATATAAATGAAGATGAATATTAATTCAATGAATGTGAATGCTAATTAATTGAGAATTAAATATAGAGAATTCATACATTAATGAAATCACACAAGTGAATGAATTGTCAAATGTATATTGATGGTAACTAAAGATTAAATAAATTAAATACATATTGAAAAATGAAAAGTAG
The DNA here is from genome assembly GCA_903798345.1 of Fraxinus anomala. NCBI lineage: Eukaryota > Viridiplantae > Streptophyta > Magnoliopsida > Lamiales > Oleaceae > Fraxinus > Fraxinus anomala. The sequence continues at coordinate 7,428 of CAIGRN010201066.1, read as the reverse complement.
AATATTATTGAAATAATTGAATTGTAGAAAAACGAAGTGATGTATTATTGAAATAATTGAATTACAGTAAGGCTAGAATTATCGCCAAAAAAAAAAAAAAAAACTTATTTAGGCCTTGTTTGTCACCTATTATCGTGTTGAAAATGGAGTAATGAATAGTATTTTTTGGAGAATGTGTGGTTGCAATTTAAAGTAACTTTATTGGTTTGTGTGTAAATTATTTTATTGGGTGAATGTATGGTGAAGAATTTTACTGTAGAAAATAATGTTTTAGATTAATGGTAGACAAACAAGTGCTTAATATATTATAGATTAAATGTGTTGCATTTATAAAAAAGAATATAATTTTACACCTGATAATTACAAAGACCCCCTACCACTTTCGAAATTAGAGATTTCTCCCCTATTAGAGTAAATTTCCGGCTTTGCCCTTTTCTCTTATGTTAAACATTAAATTATATTTAGTGTCGATTTTTTTCACAAATAATTACACTTTCAAAATTTTTAACTTTCTCTCTTTTTCCCCTTTTGTTTCCCCTTACAAAGTAATAAGAGTGATCTAAAATTATAATTGAAAGAGGATAAGCAAAAAAGAAAAATTTTATTTTAAGTATTACTGTAAGAATATTTTAAACTTAATATTGTATAACTACGAGTGCAAAAAATAAAGATCCAAGAAAATATAATTTTATCCAAATATCATTACATAAATTTAACGATATTCTTTAGTAGAAAACAATTTTCTTATTTAAATATGAGAGATAGAAGAAAGAGAGAGGAGGATAGTTAAATATTATTTAGTCCTTGTTTGATTTTCATTATTTTTAAAATATTTTTTTTCTCCTATTTTCAACTACACATTTTTTAATAAAATAATATTACACGTAAATTCAAAAAAAAATTTATTTTTTAATCACACATTCTCCATCAAATCATAATTCTACAATGCATTTTTGAAAAAAAATAAAAAAAATAAGGCTCAAACAAACTCTCAATAACACCGGTGTGGAACTGGATGAAACTATGAACTCTTCGAATAAGGGGGCGACACAAGAATGCTTTCTAAAAAGTATGGCTTGGAACACTGGAAGAAGAGTATACTCTTCATATAAATTTATGAGGAGGAGATTGACACAGAAGGCTTTCGACTTTTTTGTGCACGCATAAAACTTTACATTGAAATATGCCTTTTTGCTTGCGGAAACCTTAGGGGCTTATAAGCCGAAATTACCTCGGCTAAGTGTAAAATAAGAATTAAAAAATCTATTTTTGGTAGTGGAATCCATTGTAGAAAACAAATCTTGGAAGAATTTTTTTATAATTTTAAAATAAGGGTTAATCCATTTGTACATAATGGATTACCCCCTCTCACATAATACGCGGGGCTCCCGTGTGTATTTCAAAATTCCGACAATGTGGTCNATAAGAATTAAAAAATCTATTTTTGGTAGTGGAATCCATTGTAGAAAACAAATCTTGGAAGAATTTTTTTATAATTTTAAAATAAGGGTTAATCCATTTGTACATAATGGATTACCCCCTCTCACATAATACGCGGGGCTCCCGTGTGTATTTCAAAATTCCGACAATGTGGTCCCCATCCCCATTGTGAGTAGCAGGTAAAAGATTCGGTAAAAAAATTCGATACATGTAGCATGATCCTTAAAATAATAGGAGGTGTTTAAGTAACTGTCATAAATTTTGAGCGAGAATTCTGAAATTTATTCTAAAATAAAATATGAGATGAAATAACAAAATAAAAAAAAAGGGGGAAAAAAATCAGTACAATGCCTGCCTCTGGAGTGTCCAACCCACTTCTTTTTTAGTCCTTGTTTAAATCCCATTTTTGAAAAGTTTTTTTTTTTTCAAATATTTATTTTCAATCATAAATTTCACGAGACTTAGAACTTATATCAATTTTTCAACAATATATTACATCAACTTTTATTAAAATATATTAAAAAAATATTTTTTAACCAAACCAAACAGGGAATAAATAGGCCGTGTCGATCCTGGGCTGCCCAGCCAGTACCTATAATATGGCCATCTCGAAGACTTGATTGTCAAAAAATGCAGTTCACCTAAAATGAATTTTTTCTTTAAAATAAAAAACAGTTTATTTATAAATTGCCGTTAAGATTTCCTTTGATTTTCAATATTATGATTTATGCACTATGGTGCAATCACACATTGATTAAGCCACCCATTCAATTTAGTCAAATATTGAGATCAAAAAAGATCACGTTGTACTGCTCGACTCTAATCTGCCTTTGTGATATAACTCGAGAGCATAGTATAAGTGGGAGTCGAAAGATGGGAGTGAAAAATACAGGTACGTGATATCATCGATATTTAGGTGAATACATTTTTAAAAACTCAAGTATAAAATAGAATTTCATGATAATTGTAGAAGAAAAGTTACATATTCCTTTAGTGCCACTCACATTTGATTACATATCAAACTGTGTGCACTATTTAGTTACACACCAAAAGATAGGCCAAGCAGCCTACAAAATAAGTAGTAAGTAATCCCAGTAAGTAAAAGAGTCCAAACCAACTTAGTTTCAAGATATAATTGCTTATTTTTTAAGCAGCGGAAGGAGCAGGAATGTAGGAAACTGCAGGCTCAGGCAAAGAAGCCAAGATTGATGATTTTGAGATAGTCTCTTCTTCTGCAGTGTCTTGAGCCTTAAAATCAAGCGAAGCATCATCATATATATCCCACCATTTCTTCACTAGCATCTTAATGTCTTCTCTCTGCATGTTTGCTTCAACCCCGGTATACCTCCATGGCTTTGATCCCTGAATATGGTATTTTTAATCAGATTAGTACGTGTTTTTCAAAAGTAGAGCCTAATCATGCCTGCACGCTTTGGTGTATTAAGAAAGTACTTACAGCAGCACAGTAGTGAACAACTTTGACTTTTTCGAGTTCAACGTTCTCAGGGTGTTGCCACAGCATTGCTAGAACCAGATTGTATATCAGAGGGATGGGCTTGTAGACTTTTTCAAAGAACATGTTTAAGAAATCCTGTCATTTGCATAACAAGTTTTTTTATTAAGATAAAGAGTTACTTTTAAAATAAGTAAATTTTTACTTCAAAAGTCGAGAGTATATACCTGCTCAGCAAATGGTGTTGGTGGAGTGATTTGGAGAGTTTGAAGCAGATTTTCATAAGTTACTTCGCTAGGCTCATACACAAAAAATCCAGCATTGAAATAGAGTGGAGGAGGGGAACCCAATTCAGCAGGCCAAGTAACCTTATTAGGGCACTGTTGGCAGTAACCAATTGAATATTGTTTTGAATGGCTCCATGTTTTCTCACAGAAACAATCCATTACAGCATAGAAATATCCATCTGGGGTGTCCAACAAGTGGTCAATGTTTTCATAAACTTGAATGTCTGCATCAACGTACACCATTTTGCTGTACTCCAGAAACTGTAATTGAATGTACATGAAAAAAAATAAAATAAATTATTCATAGTTTTTGGAAGGAAAAATAAATTTGGATGATATAATGACTTTCCACTACAATATACAATTTTCAGAAATTTCTTTTTATACGAGTCGTAATATGAGGTATAAAAGCTTAAGGTTTTAGAGACGAGAAAGATTTGTTTATCTATGTTTGTATCTTTAGTATCACGATGCTTGAACTTTTAGGGATTGGTTGTTCTTACCCTATCATGATAACACACACCTTTTTAAGTTCATGCAATTTATATCCTTCATATGGCTTCTTGGATATTCCAAAGCAAATTTACTCTACTAGTTGAATTTAAAAGAAGACAAAAATAGAATATTTTAGGGCAAGTTGCATGAGAAATACACGCATGTAACTAAAGATATTTTTTATTTTTCATAGGTTGCATGACATTATTGAGTATCTTCTTGTCTTTTTAGATTATTTAATTAATTTATTTCTGAATGTAACATCTACAATAAAAGTTGTGATTAAGCCCCTTGTTTGGCCCCATTAATTTACAATACATTTTTCTCTCTTCTTTTTAATCGTATATTCTTCAATAAAATAATATTATAAATAAATCAAAAAAAACTCTTTCTTTTTCAACCACACATTCTTCGAAAAAAACAATTTTTGATCTAGGGCTCTACAAAGAATAATGACCTCATGCCTTGGAGGACATTTGATAAAATGTAACTGATACACAAAAGAATAAAAACTTCGTACATGCAAGGGAGAGATATGTATTATGTACTTACATTCCATATACGAAGCTTGGAGTAGTTGATGACATAGTAAGCCATGGCAAATTGAATTTGATTCTGAGGTGGGTAAATAGGTTCGATTTCTCGAACAATACAACCTTGAGACCTCAAGATTTCTCTATGTTCTTCGGGCACATCGGGCAAGATTGCAACCACAAGAGGGTACGCACTTTTAACCTTTCTCAACCCCTTAGCCAATCCAACCACACCCTTAACATAGTCACCAGTACCTGCTAAAAAAGTCACGAATGCTTTCGAGTCGAGTTTAGGGATCTTACCAGTGCTAACAAAAACATCAAGAGGTACTTCCGGGGCCATTTTTATTTTATTATTGAAGGACTCTGGAGTGACTCGAGGTGAGTTAGAATAGGTTAACTAGCAACACTAAGGATGCCAAGTGCCAACCCAACTAACTTGCCTTTGCTCCTGAACTTGAATGGCACTCTTGGCCTTGCTTAAATAGGGCTCAAATGAAATAAAAATGCATTTCAAATGAAATTCAAATAAAAATTGTAACATTTTATTTTGTGAGTTTTTTTAAAAAAAATAAAAAATAAATTTGTGTGGAGAGAATGAATGAATGAACATTATTTTCGCCTCATCATCTCTAGCCTTATCATCAGATGAAGAAACGGCTCTGATTCAATTGCTTTAAGTCATATTCAATAAGAAATTGACATCATTTGAATATAATATGCAATTTTTCTCCCATATTTTATTTTATTTTCCTTTTTAATTACCTAATGTGAAAGGAAAACAAATGAACATGAAAAGGTGATGGAGTGGGTGTCATTTTCTTCGTCGAATATTTTTATAATTTAATAGTTGGCCGACAAGGGCATCTATAACATTTAATTTTACTTTTTTTTTTTTAGGTATTTATATTGTGATGGTCCTAACATGATTTTTTTTCCCCCTTCTCGAGGTAAATTTACATTGTATGGTACTCAAATTACACGTACTTGAAACAAGAGGATAATCATAACTTGGGAAGAATTTGTTACACGTATGCATAGTTTGAAAGCAAGTACACCTAGTACATTAACACATGACAAAAAATAAATTTACTTTTAAGTTATTACTTTAGAAAGTTGTCAAAAGCTTCAATTAGTTGATAATTTTTGGACCCCGTAGAGTTTACTCAACCCCTTTCCTAGAATATTCAAAGCCTACAAGACAAAAGTGAAGCTAAACCCTTCAATCAACACAACATGTTGGGCTACACTTGCACTTATAAATGTTAGTTTATGCAAAACCAAACTGTTAATAATTCTAATCCTGTTTCAGATAGAATCGGCCAATTCGATTCGGTTAATCTACTAAATAGATCAATTTTGGAACTGTACGTCGAGAACCAGTCGGTTTCGGTCCGATTCTTGGCACTGTCTTGAGAATAAATTGTAAATTTTGTTATCTCGAATTCCTCTTTTTGCTTGCACTAGATCTTTGAACACTAGACCTTAAAATTATCTCACGTTAAAATTTCATTTCTCATACGCTTCTTCTTCTCTCCATTAATGGGTAGTTAAAATTAAAATCTAAATAATTTTGTAAATATTTTACAAATTCATTGTTTTAATGCAACCCATGATAAATAATATATTTTTAGTTCAATATTTCATAAGAATTCAAATTTCTCGTTGTTTTTAAAGTGATTGTCATTAAAAATCAAGATCATCGATGATTACTAAAGATGATCGGGTTATTGTTATATGGATTGTCGTAAGAATAAAATTTTTATCGAGATTTTACCGTTTATGATGTGTTTCATATCTTATTCTTTTTTTCGCCTTTATGAGTTGATAGTGAGTTTTAGAGTGAATTTTTGTTTATTGTCTTGTTTAATTGACTTTTGTATTGTTAAATTACAAGAATGACAAGTGGTTTCATATTTTATTTTATCTATTTTCAGTTTCACAAGTGGTTTCATACTTTATTTTATAATTTTTTCAATATAAAGAACTGGATCGGACTGAATTGGAACCGGTTGGTTCGGTTTCGATTCGATTCTATAGTTGGATATAGATTCAATTTCTCAAATTTCATTGGTATCCATTACGATTTGGCTCTCTTTAAAACCGAATCAAATCGGACCGCGCCCGATCTTAATTTTCACAATAATAAAATTGAGTTGGATTCAATTCTCAAGATATTCGGACCAAACTACTCGTTGTCCACCTTAAGAGAGAACAGCTTGCAGCATGTGCGTGGCACTATTTACAGAAGAGAGATGACTTTTTATTTTCTGATTGAAGCAGCAAATGATTGAAAGGGAATAAATTTACAACTTATCGTTTTATTATCTATCATATTCGTGATCGTTCTTATCCTCTTTCACAGCATCCAAAACTTTGATTGACCTGTTCACAACATGTTTGATAGGCATGTTACTTTTAATATTGTCCAATTATTCTTTCGAGCATTTTTAAGAGATTTTTTAAACATAAGACGATCTCTATTTTAAATAGTCAATCCTTAAAATTATATTCCAAAAGACTCTTTAAATTAATATTTTAATTTAGAGAGTGAGTAAACCCACTATCTATATAATTAAATGCATTTCAATTTTCAATGAAAAAAATAATATAATACTTTGAAGAGAAAATAATAAATATTTTTTGAAAGTAGTAAAATTAAAGATTAAATATAAAGAGTCTGTTAGAGTACTTCAAAATTTATTAATACTTGTAGAATAAACTTTTTAAAAATAGAAAATTTCTTGAAAATGCTCTAGTATTAAAGTATACTTCGAAAAAATGTTCATATCGTATTGGAAATACATAAATAAAAGTCCAACATAAGAGAGTCATACATTTAGCCCGTATATGGTTGGGATTAAAATCAGTAGTGGATTTTAATAGAAATTGATGAAATACGTAGTTGAAAAGTTGTGAGACTCATAAAATATATGGTTAAAATTATTTATTAATTTTGATTAAAATTAAAATTTAGATTTTAATCGATATCAAACAGGGCTTAGACGTAGAGATGACAACAAGACAAGGACATGGCAGGTTGATAGCCTCACTGGAAATTTATGGGAAGGAGAATAAAATATTCCCACATATCGTGTTCTTCATTTACAAGTTGTTACTCAATTCTCATTTTGTAGGTTGGCAAAAGTATATCTTTTTGTGACGATTTTTCCTTCTACCGACGTGCATATCTATAACAAGTTTAATTGGAGAGTTTATT
>CAIGRN010201057.1:0-15831 GCA_903798345.1 Fraxinus anomala | reverse complement strand
CTTCTTCTTCTTCTTCTTTTAATTTTTAAGTGGTGTGGTGATTATGGAGGTGTGCGGTGCGGTGGTAGGAACGGCAATCTCCGGTGGGTACGGCGGTGATGCGCTACTGTGGTGCTGTAAGTGAGGTGGTGGGGTGAGTGGTGTGGTGCTGTGTGCGGTGGTGACTGTGATGGAGATGATGGTGACAGTGTTTTTGTGGATTGGTGGTGATTGCGGTAGCAGTATTGGTGTGGTTGGCGACGACGATGGTTGCGACGAAGGTATGGTTGGGGATTTTTTTTGGGTTGTAGGATGGGGGTGGTGGTTATGTGGTTTTAGTGGTGCTGGTGCGGTGGTTGTAGGTGGGTAGTTGTGGTCGTTGTGATGTTAGTATTTTTAGAGGATAGTTTGCTGCCGACAAGTGGTAGTGGTGGTTTCAATGATGGGGTTTCGGTTGCCATGTTGGTGGCAGTGATGAGGTGGTAGTAACATATTATTTGGTTGTTTGTGACTATTAAATTGATTAATTTGTAATCGATAAACAATATTCGACCAATGAAAAAGATAAATTATGACAAAAAAATAATGTGTGACCTAAAAAATTGTTAATTTGTGATCGATAATTTGATAATATGTGACTGTCTAATAAATTGTGACTTATAATATTTGTAATTTGTGACCTATAAATAAACTGTAATGTTTCAATTTTTTATTTGTGATCGATGAATAAATTGTGACTATAAAATTTTTGAATTGTGACGTTAAAATAATTTGTGATTTGTAACCAATGAATAACATGTGATTTATTAATTTTATAAATTTGTGTCCAATAAAATTTTCAATTTGTGATTGTGAAATAATTTGTGATTTACAAATTTTGTTATTATGACTGAAAATAACTTGTTACCAAATTATATGGAATTATGATTTTAATATTTTTAATTAATAAAATATATATATAATTAATTATTTTATAAATAAAATTTGAAAAAATTTTGATATTTAAAATTTAAAATTTTAGGTTATTAAGGGTGTGTTTGAGTCACATTATTTTAGAAGAATGTATTTTGGAATAGTAGATTGATGGATAATGTGTTGTTGAAAAAGAAGAAAAAATTATTGATATGATGTAAAATATTATTTTATTTAGCTCATGTTTCTCTACCATTTTTTCAAAACATTATTTGCTACAGTAAAATTTTCCACCATACATTCACTTAATAAAATATTCTACACACAAACCAATAAAGTTATTTTAAATTTCAACCATACATTCTCCAAAAAATACTATTCATTACTCATTTTCAATACAATAATGGGTGACAAACAGGGCCTTAAGAATGTGTGGTTGAAAATGTGTAGAAGAATGAGAATGAAAATTTTAATGTGGCTCAAACATGTGCTAAATTTGAAATTGGTAAAAGTTAACCTCTTGTTTATGAATTTTTCCCTTTAAAAAATTATCCTAAAATCCATTGAATCGTGACGTTAAAATAATTTGTGATATATAAAATTTGTGATTCATAACCAATGATTAACATGTGATATATTAATTTTATAGATTTGTGACTGATAAAAAAATTGTGACCTATAAAATTTTCAATTTGTCATTGTGAAATAGTTTGACCTATAAATTTTTTTATTGTGATTGAAAAATAATTTGTGACCAAATTATATGGAATTATGACCTCAATATTTTTAATTAATTAAATATATATTTAATTAATTAATTTATAGAAAAAATTTGATATTTAAAATTTTAAACCTTATGTTATTAAGGGTGCGTTTAAGCCACATTATTTTGAAAAAAATGTATTTTGGAGTAAAGGAGAATGTGTGGTTAAAAAAGAATGATATATAAAATATTATTTTATTTAAGAATGTGTAGTTAAAAATGAATAAAAAAATAAAAATGAAAATTTTAATATTATTCATACGGGTGCTAAATTTCAACTTGGTAAAAGTTAACTTTATGGATTTTTCCCTAAAAAAAATTATCCTAAAATCCATACCTTGGGCTTTCTCAGCGTCAGCGTCAGCGTCAGCGTCACCGAGCCCAAACCCCACCTCACTTCCTGCCCCTCCAGTGGCCTTCGGTGATTCACACCATCGAATGATCCAAAGAAACCCAGGAGAACTTGGTGTTTAATTATACAAAGTTTAGGTATTCTATTTTGATATGCGTTTTCCCTCGTATATTCTTCTTCCTTTTAATTGATGAAATTGGCTTTCATAAAGTTTTTCTATGTCAAATCTGCTTTAATTACCAGAAATTCTTAATATCCTGATTTCTGTGCTGTTTTTATCATCTTGTGTTCGCAAGTTTTATATGTGGCCTGTGGGAGTTATAATACGTGCCTCGTTGAATAGGCACCTTCAAATAAATGCAGCAACTCGATCAAGTTAAGGAGAGGCATTTCCCAATGAACATGGGAGAAGTGGTAACTTTTCCTGGACCGTTTGATAATTACTAAGATTATAGTATCGAATTAATTAAATGCATGCAAATTTTAGTTCATTGTCAATTATGTTTTTCTTTTGTTGTCTGTGCATGTGGGTTAAAAAGAAAGCTATTAATTTGTTTAGAAACTGCTCACTTTTGTACTATAGCTTTAGAAACTGATCTGAGAGTATCTCACTTTCTCATTCTGCCTTAAGCAATCCTCGTGCTAAATGTTTCATCAGTTTTACTTTAAAAAGACATCAATTGTAAATTTCTGTATAGTTATTAAGGGACCTGATATACAGCATGACAGCTAATTTTGATCACATAAAATTATGAATAGGACTTAAACATGTCTGGTTCTTGGGGTTAGAAGCAGTTCATGGCTAGTAAGGAAGTTATAACAAATCTATTTGACCACCTTTTTGTCTGTCTGTTAATTCCCTAAAGCAAGCTTCTAGCATTTTGAATTTAGTTTGTTAAATTACAAGTAAACATGTAATTGATCCCAAATTTATTGGGAACAAATCTTAGTCGTCGTAGTTAGAAGCAGTTACGTTTGCAATAGCACCAATTATCATCTAAAAGGATGATTTTTTGGGATGGAATAGTAATGTTTTGTAAGTTGGAGAAGGAAAAAGTTTCACATACATGTAAGACATGCTAATTATGTTATATGGGACTCCTTTTGTTGTTCCTGCATGATAAACATTCTATACATTGCTTATCGCGCATTAAGGGCCATTAGACCGCAATGCTTTGTGATGTTCTATTGAAAGTTGGGATATTAAAGGGAAAGATGCTGAAAAAATAATCAGCATATAATTGAGCCCCTGTTTGAGCCACATTCTCATTCTTCTACTCATTTTCAACCACACATTATTCAATAAAATAATATTTTCCATCACATCAATAACTTTTCCTTCTTTTTCAGCTACATATTCCCCATCACATAAAAAAAAAATGCACTCTCTCCTAAAAAATGTGCATCAAACACACTATGAATATGTTAAGATGGATTTTTAATCACAGTGAAACCCAATAGAATTGAGTATGTTAAGATGGACATTTAATCACAGTAAAATCCATTCATAAATGGCGTTATAATATAACAAGTGGAGCTAGAACAAATTGAGATAAAATAAGGGAAGGATGTTTTAGATAGTTGTCCCTTCTTGCTCAAATTTGAAGCATCTTCCATTCAAAAGAATTCCACAATCTTATTAGTACATGTTGTAAGAGAAAGAGAGAGAGTAGTCCGAATTTGGGTGGTTGCAAAATATTTGATTTCCTCGAATCTTTTTAGAAAGGTAGCTTTGCTTCAGAAGAATGGCGAAAATATTTATTTTGTGCACTCCAAGTTTATTGTTGGCACGGCACTTGCTAGCCATACTGCTGCTTAATAAATATGCAATGGTGTGTAATTGGCATGGCAATGAACAATTGACATGGGACCTACAAGGTTTCAATATCGTAATTTTTGCTAGAACACTATGTCATGCTTTGTTTTTTTAAAGTTACTGGTATTTTTATTTATTTGTATATTATTATTATATTATTATTATTATTGGACATATTTTGAGGGGTTTGTGTGTGTTGGGTGGGGCTGATAATGTAGGTATTTTCTTTACTTTCATATGTTGATGAGTGTACCCTTGTTATCTCTGTGTGGTAGAATTTTGTGCAAGCAGAAGATGCAAGACTGGAGACTACCCGGGCGAGATGTATTTACTCTTGCATATTTTGTCTATCTCAAGATTTCAAATATCCTTGTAATGCATCAGTTATCAAACATGTACTTTTTTGTTATTCCTGGCAGTTTCAAATGTCCTTAGAAGGCACGGAGCACTAACAGAGCGCCTTTCTAGGTACAAATAGTAGATATTACTTGTAATTCGTACATCTGGGGAAATAATTTGATTAGACATTAATGATTGATATTTTCCCTCAAGCGGGAAAATCTCCAATTTTTTTGGATTTGATGCTTGAATGATCCGCAAGATAAATTTCCTTGTAAAGTGCTAGATAATAATGACACATCTTTTTGGTAATATCTAGAACTGTTTCTGGGCTATAACTAACTAATACAATTGCAATAGTGTAAGACAACTATTTGTTTGTGAATTTAGAAGGAACGTTTGATGTTTTTGATCTAGAAATGAACTGTCTGTCCGTATGTAAAAATAATATGCTTCAATCCACACTGGAAAATAAGACTTAATGGGGCCAATTATGAATTACTATTGAGTTCGGCCCTGACTTTAGGGTTCTTTCTAGATATTAAGGGTATTGCCTAAATTGGCTCCCCTGTTCAGAACTCGTTTGTTTTTTTTCCAAAATTCTCAGATTTTATTCATATACTGTGATTGTATTGGGAAGGCCAGAAATCCATGGATTTATACTGTCCATCCAGTAATAGAGATTCTTGACTGCGTTTAGATCTCATAAATATCTTGATGTGCTCAGGCTAACATGTTGAATCCTGGTCTATGCTTATTTTCTATCTTGATGTGTATTTTAGAACGCTGACTGACTTCCTCTGACATTGCAGCTTAAAATTTGAAACTTCAATTAAATAAAATAATTTTATTTTCACTTTGACTTACTTTTTGCACGTGAATAGGGTTGGCTTCGGTTCTCTACTGTTCTTGTTCTTTACCCATTTTTTGCAATCAGATATTAAGGTGCAGTGTTCATACTGGAATTATTGTATGGGATAATTTGGGCTCATTATGAAAAGAATGTTCCAGAGGGTGTGTGGGCCCTGACTGTGAACACGGTTATTTCATCCACCCCTTTGTACAACTAGGAAGTGTTCAGTGATGTAAAAAGTTTAAAAGTGCAAGTGATGGATTGTGAATATAGAATAGGCACCAATCATCAGATTGTAATCGTGGTGTTTTAATGGAAAGGAAAATCAGCTCTATTTTTCTTTCATGTAGATTTTCTCTTTTTAGTGAATGGCTGTAATAATAGATAGTAGAGGTTTTAAAAGCTGTTGATTCATTAGGGACTCTGACAAGATGGTTTTTGAGCGCTTGCAAAGGGAATTTGAAGCTGCCCGTGCTTCTCAAACTCAAGGTAGTTTTAGATAAAATCTTTGAGCACTGTATTTTTAACTGTTCATATAAGATTTTGAAAATACTTTTGGTGGCTGCCATTGTGTGCTTCTTCTTACCGTGTAGCCATCTATTGTTGGCTCATGATTCTCCATGCATCTATGATTTATTCATCTTTATTATAAGTTTTTGAAATAATGGAATTAACATTAACTGCCAAGCGAGGACGAAACTGTTAGATATGTAAGTCATGCAATGATAAGGAAACATATATGCATTAACCTACTAAGATGTCAACATAGTGGTGAAGCCCAATAAAAAACCTAAGAAGAATTTTTTTTTTTGGAGAAACTCCCCTCATGTAACAGTTTCGTGATCCGACCTTTTTTCAGATGCCAAAAGCTGCAAATGCCTGTTTCGGAGAATAGATACTGAGACAAAATTTCCACCTTTTGCACGTGTAATAATATCTTGCCACTTCTTTTTTTGTCGGCCGCTAAGTAGAAAGTAGTAATGATGCTATATTGGATACGGCAGTGAATTCTTACTCGTCTTTTATTGAAGATTGGAGGGAAACGCCAAACATGTTTGTTGGCCCACTAGGAGAATTTTTTCAACATAGGATTTCTGGGAGCCTAATATTTTTCTGAAATGTAAGTTGTAGATTCCATATTTTCTTAAACACCAGCAAAGTTGGTAAGTTTAGAAAAAATGAGTTATGAAAACTGTTTTTGTTACTTGAAATGAATAGTGTAGAAAGTTAGTCAACTCGCCACTAATTAGAACTCATAGCGATAAAGAACTTACAAATTATTACCCCATTTCTTTACATTCAAAGGACCTTAGAGAAAACCCACTGAGACTGTGTCGGTGTTTTGCTTAAAAAAAGAACCTTAGATACGAAAAGAATTATCAATATTTTTGTGGAGATCCTATTATATCACTATTAGATATATTACATGAAGACTTTCCTAGTTTGGATTCTTGATTTAAGGAAAAGTAAATACAGTTTTTTTTTTCTTGTATTTTATGTTGTTTCTTTAGTTGTTTCTACTTAAATTAAATAAGTTAAAAACCCTATATAAAAGGGGCTTATGTGTTGTATTTTCCTTGACTTTGATAAATTGAATAAACACTTTCTCTCTCTAATTTCCTCTTCTCTCTTTTCTGTCTCTCTGATTCCTCTTCCTTCTTTCTCCCCCTCTTCTTGTCTTTCTCTTACTCTTTCTCCTCTTCTTCTTCTTCTTCTTCTTCTTCTTCTTCTCTCCTCCTTCCCCTTCACTACAATTCTAGTTCTTGTCCGATTATGTCTGTTGGCATTTTTCTTTTCAATTCTACTTCCAGAAAATAAGAGTTGAGAAGATATGCCCCTGTTTGGCTCCCATTAAAATTATGATCCATTTTTCTCTCTCTTCTTATCAATCACACATTCTCCAATAAAATAATATTACACATAATTTCAAAACTTTTTCTTCTTTTTTAACAACACATTTTTCAAAAAAAAAAAATTTATTCCAAACATTAAAATTTCAAATAATGGGGGCCAAATGGGGGCTATATCTCCTATTATCGTAATATTAGTCCTTAGATTCCTTTAAAAAATTCTCTTATCGCCATTCACTTGTATGATATTTTTTTTATGCTCTTAACTTGATGTGATTTGTTGTGTAGACTGCATCAAAATCATGATTTCCATGTATGTTTGAATATGTATAAGATTAAGATACAAAACACATATGCATTTTCCTTTTACTATTTAATACTATAATTAAATTTCCAAACTGATAAACTGTAAGGTATTAGAATATTTATCTTTTAGATAATATATTCAAACAAAGTATTTTGTCTACACGAGATTATTGATATGTTGAGTGTTGATTATTAAATTCATATCCACTTCTTCCGGGGTTTGTTACTAGTTTTGGCACTTATACCTTCACTCTCAACTGAAAGTTCTGTTCATTTTTAGATCTGTTATTGGTTATATTCTGAATATTCTTATACGCTTTTGCTAGCCTCTTGAATTGCTTCTGAATTGGTGGATAACTCACCTGGAGCTTTATTAGAATACCATTATTTCACACTTCAAATATCATCTACTTGTTAGTTTTGTTAAGATGTTAATTATTTTGCAGAAATATGGTTAGATGGTGAGCAATGGAATGATGGTTTATTAGCTACCGTAAGGGAGCGGGTATGATTTTATTCACTCAGTTTACTAGTTTTAGTAATTATTCTTTTCATTTTCCATGGAGATTAGAGGGGTGAGAATTCAATTGAAATTGCTTTTGTTTGATATTCCTACAGAAGAAAAGTCATTTTTGAATTTCATTGCGAAATTGTTGGAAATTTTTGGTTTCCTCTCCGTTTTCTCATGTGCGTCTTTTTGTTCTCTGATTCTACTGCTGATTTGATAGGAGTTGTCTTCATACAAGTTTCCACATTCAGAGTCAGACTATGTTGATATTTATGGCAGGTTCACATGGAGGCTGAAAGAAAGGCATCACAACTGTCAGGGGATACAACTGCATTGCCAGTACTTCCTTATGAAAAGATAACTTACAGAGTTGGAAATAAGGTATATTATGATTGTTAGGAATTTATAGTTGCTTATGTTTCTTAATAAATCCCGAAATATGTAGGACTTCATTTTTTTCGGTTTCCTGTGTCATACTGAGATAGTATTCTTCTATTTTTCTTGTATTGAAGAAGACAAGTTTCAACCAACTTCTACCCGTTTAATATTTGTCATGCACCAATTACTTCGTATATATAATAAAGTGAGATTTTCCTTATCGATGTGATCAACAATCTGCTGGAGAAAGAACTAAGCGTAATTGTGAGTTGTAATACTAGTGCCTAGTACTTTCCATAGCTTAGGCCTTAGAGTGAAATTAGCTTCTTGCTTCTTGAATGGCATAAGCATGTTGATCTTTTGATCACCTCTGGAGCACTTGACATTCACTGGTATAAGAATTCAGCATTACCTGCAGCCTTTATTATTACCCATTATGCACATCCACTCACTAGTTGGATTACTCAAGTTCCCCTCGTCTTAAGAGGGCACTCTTCTTGATTTCTTGGTGGGGACTATTGAATACTATTCCAAACCAAATCCAATATGAAGGAAAGAAGTAATAGTCTTATGCATACTACAGTGGCACACTTAAGTATCCATTTCCTGCTTGGTGCCCCCAGGGGTATAGTTAAGCTACCACCTGATTCATCTTATAGAAAATGTTGAATTTTATCCCTTTAAACTGGATTAAGCTTGTTGCATAAGTGATTTAGGGGTGAAAGACTGGCACTGCTATCTGTTTCTTGTGTGGGGGCACCAGGGGAAAGTTACTTCAACCCCAATTCATCTTATTGGAAATGTTGAATTTATTTCTTTTAACTGTAGTGTCTTGGTGCACAATTAGTTTAGAAGTGTTTGCTGGTAGATTTGGAGGCTTATCTTTGAATTAATTCAGGTGGACCCAAATTAAAATTGTAAGCCCACAATTAAATTTCAATAATAATGGTAGGGTTTCAATCACCAAATTTGCATTATTATCTTCTCAAATTTTATAGTATACATTGAAAGCCGTCGACAAAATCAATGAAATTATCAGCCGACGCTTTTCTTAATTACTAATGAGGATCCCATGTTATATGGATTGTCACAACAATGTGAAAGAGGGACACTGATGTATGACCACTTCAAAAATTCTCTCATAAAGGCACCGTATGATGGGTTTTGTTATAAAAGCTTGTTTTGCTAAGCTACTTTTAAGTAAATTTTTATTTTAGAACATGTTTTGTTTTACTTTTTTTACAAGTAAAGAAGTTACATTATGACAGTGGGGTTTGGGTTACTTTCAATGTAAGTAACTTTTTCCAACTTTAACTAGAAAAAAAATAAAAATTCAAAACCAACTTATTTACTATTAGTGAACTTATAGTAAATTATCAAGCTTAGCCAGCACACAATTAATGTGGATTGCTTGGCCAATTTGTTAGGGATTTTTTTGTCTAATGGGTGACAGTTTTAGTGAGATCTGGCAGGCCATTTGGTGCTGATGAACGGTACTGAGAATAGTGCTTTAGGAATAGCGGGAGAAGAAGGACAAGGACAATGAGGAAAATGAGAAAAAAGTGTTTCATATTATTCAAAACGATGTTAGATTCTTGTAATGAGATAAACTTTATTGAATTACAGATACGAGACACATTTTTATAGACCTAGAAGACTTATCCTACAGGGATTGTGACTCCGAATGGGAAATCTCGATCGTACTGGTGTAGTCTCGTTCCTGGTTCAAGTCTTTGTTAAAATAAAATAAGACCTAAAAGATGATGCTGTCTTGTTCCTGGTTCAAGTCTTTCTTAAAAATAAAATAAAACCAAAAAGATGACACGGGTTTTAATATACCTTAAGGACTTCTCCTACTACAAGGTTTATAACTCTAAATGATGAGAAACTTCGATTGCAAATGATAATTCTAGACCAACAACTATATAAAGGTTTGTTTGGCACATATTTTGCCAAGGGAAAAATGAAATTTTTTGGAGAACGTGTGGTTAAAAAGTGGAGAAAGTATGGGTCCCATAGAATGTGCGGTTGAAAATGATTTTGGGAAAAAATGATTTAAAAAAAATCTTTGACAAACAAACCTTAAATCTAACTAATATTGGAATTCCAGATATGTCCTTTGTCCTGTGCATCTGTTTTGCACAAGACCCTGTTGAAGTTTAGGTAAATGTAAGCAATATAACTGATTATGAGCAACATGATTGACTTCTTATTAAAGCAATTTTCATGAGCAGACAATTTGCTGTTTGGAAGGAGCCAGGATTGGCATTCAATATGAGACATCATTTGCGGGTAATTACAAACTTTCTGATTTCATAATGGTATGAATTATAACTAATGAAAATTATCTGGTGCTTCTGAAAGTATATAACAATTTTTTCTCATTTATTATTTCTGATAGGATCATATTCGATAGTGTTCCAATTTTGTGAATCAAATTGTAAAGGTTGATTTTCTGCTGACATGTCATTGTGATTAATTGAACCATCCTGGAAACAAGGATGATTTTTTTGTGTGCGTATAAATCATAGATGGAAACATCTTGCAAAAAGTAAATGGGAGTAGACTCTTTAAAGTTTTTTATGTGCAGTTAAGTAACTGGTTGGGTACCCCAAAATTTTCTTCTACCAACCAAACTCGACAACATCCCTTTCTGCTTGATTCTATTGGTGCCCCATACAGTTGTAATCTCACTGTCTGGTCAGTTGAATAATAGATTAAGATTTGAAATTAGTAATTTTTCATCTAAGCAGCAAGTGTGATTAAGTACGGAAGTGCATAAGCGTGGTAGATATTGATGAACTAGGACTTGATAGTCCCTAGGAAATCTTGATATGGCTCAATGTCCTTTTAATTGCAAAATACTAGGTTATATGTAATTTCCCTAGTGGAAATCATTTAGTTAGTTAAAATCACACGGAAACACCTACTTATGTAGAATTGGAACCGACAATTACAGCCTCTGGTTGCTGGTGGTGCAAATCCATGGATTTATGTTATCTAATGCAATATACCTTAACAAAAGATTCATGGATGTTGACATGGTACAATATTACTCGTTAAAACAAGAATTCATCTTTTTTCTGCTAACAGTAAAATGCCAATGGTATTTACTTGAATATGCCTAATCTACATGTACGCGCCTTAGGACCATCAAGAGAAGATAAATGTAGAGAGGCCAGCACACAATATGAACCACTCGATAAAATGAAAGTTGTTTATAAGAAACAACTGATGCGGTTACATATCAATTACGTAGAAAAAGCTAAATTGAGATGTCATAGCTCATCGCTTAACTCAACTTGCAAATAAATGCCTTTCAACCTCTTTCTGGCAGAAAATATAGTTCCTTCTGATATTCAAAGTTCACTAAATTTGTTGCCATCTATACTGACTTCATCTAGACGATGCATTACAATGATTTTATCAAACTTTCACCAGAATAACTTCTAATGAATACTGGATCTTATAGTTCCTTTTTGGATATTCAAAGGAGCTTCACCATATTTGTTGCCATCTACACTGCCTACATTTAGACGTGGCAATACAATGAGTTTTATTGAACTTCACCAAAATAACCTCAAATGGGTATTGAGCCTTATCCCACAAAAAAAAAAAAGGGAAAAAAAAAAGAAAAGTGCAGTTTGCCACACAATTATTTTTTCAACGATAGAGGCTGCTTAATATTAAACGTTCGACTTGTAAACATGCATTCTCCCCTTCATTTTGAACTTGTATGTTTGTACGGTGGTAAGTAATAATCATTCAATTGTTGGACTTCAAACAGGAGAACCTTGCGACCTCTACCATTGTGTGCTTGAAAGCAAGTCATTTCTTGAGAAAATGACTCTTCTTGAACATACAGTTCCATTTTTCTTGCCAATACGTGAAGCTGAAAATGATTTTCTCTCTTCAAATGCAATGGTGAGACTAGTTGCTTAAACATATCATTGTTCATTGGCTGACTATACATATCTCAGACCACTTATCTGGTTTCAGAAATTCATAGACCACGTGGGAGATTTATTACAGGCTTTTGTTGATAGACGGGAGCAGGTATTTTGCTCATATCTAGAACCATCTGTGAGGGGTTCAATTAAATTATCTAACAGATTATATAAAAATATCCTCATTCTCTCTGTATTTCTATATTACCTTTTTTTTCTTTTTTGTGTTAGTTCTGCTATTAATTATGACATTACATGGCATGACATGAATTTGATTGTGTTTTTCCAAATAATTCTTCTTCTTTTTGAGTAACACATTGTTTACACATGCAAGCATAATTTCTGGCTGCACAACATAATTATTCCTAGTCAAATGATAGCAACCCATGTAAATATTGATCGAGAATGTTTTTTAACTACAGGAGGTTTCCTTGACATGTGTAATTTTAGTATGCATTCCTAATTCCAGAACTGCCAGACTGCCTCGACCTAAAGTTGTCTTCTAGATGCTGCATACCCTCTTGTCCTGTTATGTATAGATGAAAAAATGCTGATGAAGATTGATAGTATTGTAACCTGAGTTTGAACGTTTGATAATTGTTTGTGATGGCAGCAGAGATCAACAACCAACTTGAGTGAAAGGTGAAATGCATAGTTTAAAGCAATCCCATGGGTAGCTACAGTCATGTGTTGACCTTTTATTTAAGAGTCGCTCAATAGATATCTATTGCATTTTTGGACTCAAGGGTCAAATTTGTTGCTGCATGATCTTAAGGTGCAATATTTTGATTCTGACGAAATTTCAAACAAGTTGCAATAAATTCCTTGTAAACCACTTCATGCTCAAGGAGATAAGTCCCGCATCGGGCAGGACCCATTACATTTGGAAGCCAAAAATGATGGGCAGAAGTTGCTTTACACTTTGAGTCTTAGGCTAAGATAGACTCATTATTGTTCAAATAGATTTGTTTTTACCTCTGTTCTAAATGGAAGTATCTACTTAGGAAGCTGTATTACTGATTGTTATTTTCCTTTTATTCTTAAAAAACTATAAGCTTGGCAAAGAAACAAATATCCACAAGAAGTAAGAATGGTAGACGAGTTAAAGATAATATTTTGTTACTAGGTTTATAAGTCATTGATAAACCAATCTGGCCAAAAATCATGGCATCCCTGTCTCACACAAGGCAACCATTATCAAAGTGACAATTGCTTTACCCTTCTGACTTCTTAGAATAGAATATATGATGAAGAGAACTATTTTGTCACGAACTTGACTATTTCAAGGATCCATGAGAGACTCGGTTCTCTCAAATCCGCCCTCTTGGTCTACTGAAGCAGTATGTCATGTGAGACCAAAGCTTGGTTGGCAGCAAGTGATTCTTGAATATAGCCACGACTAAACTGCTAGCTTCTCAACTACTCAAAAATATCGCAACGAGTGTGGAGCTAAATACAAAACTTAGGAAATCACACAAGAAAGATTAACAAAGAGTTTGAAAAAATGAAAACTTTTATTGCTCACAATTTCTCTCTACAACTTGATTATTGCAAATGAGCTCTTTAACCGTATTTATAGTTGTAAGTTATAACCTCCGCAAGTGGACATGGGTGATAAATTCGAATGAAGGTTAAGAGAGGCTCTATAGATACTTTTGTACAAATATCCTAGATGTTTACAGCATAGGCAGGCTTCTATAGAATGTTCTTGAAGCTCTTGGAACCGATATCCCTTCTTCTTTAGGTAGATTAGTTAGCGTGGATGCACACTGTGTTTTATTATATCTCGGCTGCCTTTGGCTGTGGCTGTGGCTGTGGCTGTGGCTGTGGCTGTGGCTGTGGCTATGGCTTCAGCAGTATGCCTTCATGTCTGAAATTGCCTGCAGCTTTATGCAGCTCCTGTTGGCTGAAATCAGCTCTAATGAATTGTCAAATAGAATTGTGAATGAAAACTTCTGTGGAAGCCAAATTTGCAAGAGAGACTGCATGATATAAGAGAACGTATTCTATTTCAGTGTTTAGTTTCTTTGCATCAGGATGATTGAAATTCATTTGCTCTGAAGTAGGTTTCCATAAAATGAAATCTTTTATGTGCTCCTCTAATTGTAGTTTCTTTTTTGTTGTATCTTTTTGAAACGAATATCCTGATCATTTAACATGATCTCTATGGCTTGTCTTGCTCTTCTCCAGGTTCGTCTTATAAAGGAGCTTTATGGAAATCAAGTTGGAGAACTTTATAACAGTCTTCCATATCATATGGTTGAATTTGTGCTTGATGATTTTGATTGGTAGGTGTAATCCTGCTCTTCATATAATTTTTCCTAGTCTATCTGAGTGATTCTTAAACAACAATTGTTTTCATAGTTTTGTTGTTTTTCCTTTCTCACCTTCAAGCTTGGTCTTTATATAACAGTTGCCATGTTTGAAATGACTCGACTCTTACTCATTTTTCACATGTTTATTGAGGCACAACACATGACAAATTGAAAAGGCTGAACTACTATTTTGGCTTTCTTGTTATTTCTAGTTTAAGAACCATTCTGGTTTGGGTTTTTATTACAATACCTTTTGAATGAGTGATAGCTAGTGTGACTGGATGGTGAATACTGGGTGAGTCCAATAACACCCAACATTTCCTTGGCTCGACCTTTTAAATGATTATGGTAGTTCTTTTACAAATCTTTTAAGCATCTGTTTTTATCTTTCACAATAACGGGCACATCCTATAAATAGTAGTCAATTTCTACGAGGCTCTGGATATATCTGGCTATGATTTGTTAACTAGTGTAGATGATTTGATGCCCCTCCTCTCTCTCTCTCTCTCTCTCTCTCTCTCTCTCTCGTTATGGTATTTTCATGCAACTTTACCATCCTAATATTATTGCATAATGTTCATTACCCATATTGTAGCATTGTATGTGTGGATATGACATTTTCTTCTGATCCATTTATGCACGGATTCACACAAATTAGTTGTTTAATTACTGTAACCTTCTGATTTAAATTCTATCTAGGTGTCTACATGCTTTTGCTTTTACATGCGCCATTTTCACGTGTGCTTTTATTTTTCATCTTGCAGCAAGGTTACATTGAGTCTCAAGTACGCGGATCTTCTGTCCATAGTTCCTACAGAGGTCAGTGTCCTCGCATGGCCGATGCATGAATCGAAGAAATCGATCAGTGCTGTAACAACGAACAGGAAGGAAAACGAAGTGATAGGAGGTCAACCTATTCCTACTCGTTTGCCATATGCAGAAGATGCATTACGAACAATGAGTTTGCCTGAAGGTCGGATAATGGTAACCCAATTGTTCATTCATGTTACTGTCCACAGATACTAATATCACTTTTTTTGTTTTCTCTCTCCTACAGCATATGCGGAGATTGTTTTGAACTTGCCCCAGGTTCTTAAAGACATATATCCACAACAATAGTTTGCCCAGTACTCCTATAGAAATGTGTTCTCAGGGCTCTAAAAGGGTACGATGAGGGTGGGTAATCATTAAACAACTTCTGTCTTTGATAGTTAAGGTCTGCAACTTTTAAAGTTTGTGGTACTCTTAGTCTCTAATAAACTGTGTACATCCTTCATTCTTGATTCAGTGAGAATACGTCTACTTTCTTAGTAATCAACTCATTCAAATTGTTCATCTTGAGAGTTCGATAATTGAAAATTGTTCTGGAACTAGAAAATTTTGAGTTTCCAACTACTACTTCAAAGAATGTTGAAGATAAAAGAATAGTGAATTATTCTCCTTGTCCAGGGTTAAAAAAAGAATGGGAAAAAACAGGGTGATGTGGCAAGTGTTGATTGAGTGTTTTTTTTTT
>CAIGRN010201044.1:0-13014 GCA_903798345.1 Fraxinus anomala | reverse complement strand
TTCAAGACGTCCTGAAGAATGTTGTTAGATAAATGAAGATAAATCTGCGAAAGTATCTTTCGATCCTTCTGTTGATTCTCCTCTGTTGTCCAAGTTGTAGGCATTTTATCAAATTCTAACGAAACATCATCCAAATCCATCTGCACCAATATAGCTCTCATTTTCACTCGCCACAACGAAAATCTTGTACTACGATCCAACAGCGAAATATCATACCTCATGGTAGCCATCGATAACAAAAACCTCGAACGAATCAAATACTTGCTCTGCTGAATCTTAACTCTAATACCACTTGTTAGGAATTTGAGGAGGTGATATGGCGTGATATAAAGTATAGATCACAAAAAGAAAAACAAGATTAAAAGAAAGCGAATAAGAAGAAGAGAATAGACAGAGAAACCGAATACTCTATTAACAACAAATGGAGAGAAAATACAATTATACAACTAAAGGTCTAATAAACTGATAGGAACCGAATACTTTATTAACAACAAATGGAGAGAAAATACAATTATACAACTAAAGGTCTAATAAACTGAATGAAGAGCCTAATATTTATAGGAGAACCATCCAAAACCCTAAAACAAGGAAGTTATGTCAAAAATCACGTAAAATCCGAAAAATAAAGAAATAAATCTGCGGCCTTCGGTCGAGCGAGAAGCGGGCGACGGGCTGTCGCTCGAGCTACAGCCCAGCGACAAGCGGGAGACCGGGTTTCTACTCCAATGCTGCTCCTCTAGCTCGAGGATGATTCGAGCTACCGTCCAGAGCCGTCAATCCATCTTTTTTCCTTCTTGAACCCTATTTTGACATCTTCAAACCCAATACTCTAAAATGCGAAATCTTAGACCCAATTTGGACTGAATTTGAGTTACAAAACCCAACAAAATCTGTGGTGGCTAGTGTACTTAAGATAGTGTGGAGTGTGCTATCACTCTTAGAAGGTTCTTGAATTTGAGATTGTGTTGATAGAAATTGAGGCTGAGATAATTGAGATAGAGGTGCAGTGTTTTTCACATAGCGGATGCAAGTAATAGCCTAGTTGACATTAATCTAGTAAGTTTAGGAGGTTGAGATACTGGGGCAAAAGCCAATTACTAAACGTGCTTGTCTTACGTGTTTTCACTCTTTTTGGCATCACAAGCCGATACTTTTCGAGCAACGAGATGACTCAAAGTTTAAATAACTAGAACAAAGTAAAACTAATGTCACATACATCGAGATAACGTGTAAATAGAAATGTACATTTTAAAACCGTTGCACCCACGTCCCTAATCATCGGGAAAAAAGTTTATCTGAACGTTATATGACCAGACATTAACCAGACGATAGACTATAAGCGTAAAATCGTTCAAAAAATAAATTCCTTTATTTCAAAACAAATCAGATGATGACTTCAATTTTCATTTAAAAATTCGAATATGGTTCCTTGATATTCATGAAACCTATTCTGTAGCTTGAACCCATAGTGTTAAATTACCATTTAATGTTTAAATAAACGTTTTTTTGTTAACTGGGACACGAATGTCACGATTTTAAAATGTTAGAGAACGTGTGCAACAAATGGTAGGTTGATGACATAGTTGACATACTTTTAAAAGGTCAGGGACCCGGTGTAAAATTTACCGTACAATCAAACGTGCTCGACAAACTATAAATATATACAACTCGCTGTATCTATCCATCTACGCTATGTCTTCCATTTTTGTCACTCTCTCTGTAATTTTACTGTGAGTAGCTATGGCATCTGGATCTTCATCGAGTCTGCCCATCCATCCCGGGTCCAAACCGTTTGCTATCCCGTCAGATGATGTTCTCTGCTCCTACGAGGATTACGGCAATCCGGATGGGAATAATGGATACCCTCCCGACCTGTCGATTCGAGCTGATTCCACTGAGGTATTCACTGTCTTCGAATTCTGTTAGTTTCATATGATTCTCTTTTAGGGTTTCTGATTTTTAGAGCTATTATGGGAAATTGAGTGTTGATTTCTGGTTAATCTTAAATTTAGTCAAAGCTTAAAGCCGCTATTTTGGAGTTAGGATGAATTGAGATGGCAAACCAATAAGTAACAGTAGATAATTTAAGAGTAAAGAAGTAATATTTTGTACACATGCCATGTATATGGCTTTAAACTGCTGTTTTATTGCAAGGTCTTTTTTTGTTTTTTTTTCTTTTTTTAATTTGTGTGGGGGTATCTTACATCTGTAGTTTTGAAAGTTTAACATGGATCAGGAGTGCAATTCAATGACTTCACTGGCGAAAATGAATTGTCTGTAGTAAAATGAGGAACGCAGTTTACATAGCCAAAAAGATTCTTTTTTATTATCCACAGAATTGACAATTATGATCAGCATAATTGAGGTCCAGTTCATCATATGGTTGATGAAATTATTTTGAAAGTTTAACATGGATCAGGAGTGCAATTCAATGACTTCACTGGCGAAAATGAATTGTCTGTAGTAAAATGAGGAACGCAGTTTACATAGCCAAAAATTTTCTTTTTTATTATCCACAGAATTTACACTTATGATCAGCATGATTGAGGTCCAGTTCATCATATGGTTGATGAAATTATATTAATGTTTGTCATGCATCTTTGTTTTAGTTGTCCCTTATATGAAAATTTCAGGTGTCTTATTTTGATAGAAAATGAATTACCTCTGCATTGAATGCTAAACTTAAATAAATAAAAGTGTCAATATCTAGCAGCTTAAGCTTTTAATGAGGTGGTTTCCAAATGATATGAGAGCCAGCAAGGGTACTAAGTTCAAGTCCCTTGTCACTCATTGTGAAAATTGTGCACTTGTTAGGTCTTTGATAAATAAAATAAAAAAAATCATCTAGTCTACACTTGAGAAGCCTGTTGAATGCTAAATATAAATGAAAAAAGGTGTTTACTTTCTAAGATCCTAAAAGCAATGAGGTGTTCATTTATGAAAATTTCAAGTGTAACCCTTTTTAATTTATTGACCGAATCACTTGACTAACAATAACGGTCTCCACTAGCTGACTTCACTCTTGAGCGTGCCCACATTTTTCCCCAAAAGAGATGGATGGAACAAACCCTTTCATGAAATGAATATAGTCTGCACGTGTGGCGACGTGATATAAATATAAATATGTAAATCCATCACTTCAACATTATTTGAACTTTGAGATGAGTAGTCAACAGGTTCCATTCTGATGGATGTACCTAATACATTGTTGCTGAATGCTTTTTCTGATTGATATGGCAAAGAAGCATTCATACAGAACCCATGTTTTTATACAGAAAAAATAAATAAATAAATAAAATACGGTAGGAACTTAGAAGGCAACTGCAATAATTCTAAAGAAAACACAAGAAAAATGAAGTTTAAAAGAGCTGTGTGCAAAACATATACATGGATATACCTTTTAGTTTCAAATAAGTATGCATTTAGTAGATAGGGTGGAAAACTTAGAGGGCGCCTGCCTCTTCTTTTGACGTGTCCTCAACAAACTGGTAATTCTTATAAAAATGTTTAAAAGAGTTGTGTGCATGCACACACACAGAGAATATTGTCTGCACGTGAGGTGACATAATACTCAACATAGTTTAAAATTTGAGAGGAGTAAAACATGTGCTTATAGCTTTTAAATATAATTTTTTTTTCTCTAATTGTTGAAGTTCACTTAAAAAATATTTCTAGCTCCCCTGTTGGAAAATCCTGTCTACGTCCCTGGTGGCATGTGGGCTACATAAAAAGTATTTTACGTTCTCTTATGTGGTTCGAATGTCGTACAATAATGTGCAGGTGATAACAACTATGTATAACAATCAAAACCTTCTCCCAGTGGAAATGCTTCCACTCGTATAAAGAATCTCAATATGCAAGTACTTTGGCTATGTAGAAATAACTATTTAAGATCTATAACTGTGTATAAATTGTAGTGAATGGATGTCAGGTGGCGTTATTTGCAGAAAAAGTTTACATGTAGTTTTTCATGTCATCTTAAATAGTTGTTTCCACATTAATAGTGGCAAATAACTGTAGTGCAGGCAATGAAGTAGATGTGTTACACAAGACAAAGCCGTTCCTTTCTCAAAATTTTGATATAGGATTTTAGTCAAGCCTCTTATGTCATTGGGATAGATTCCAATGAATATTAGAACTATTTTAAGGGGTTAAATGAGAAGGTTTTCGATAGATTCTGAACGGAAGAATGTTCATACATCCAAACTCCCCATCCAACTCTTTATTTCTCATATTCATTTTCAATCACACAATAAAATATTTTGCAAAATTTTTCCCTACTTTTTAACCACACATTCTTCAAAAAAAAATTACTATTCAAAACATCATCCCCCCCTAATTTCTCTTTATAATGGCTATCAAACAAGGGCTTAGTATCCTACGAAGCTATTACCCTGTAGTTGTGTGTGTGTGTTGGGGTGGGGGGGCTTTAGGGACTTTAAGAAGTCTCCAGTTGTTTGCATCATTTTAATTTTTTTAATATCTTGTAGTTAGTTGTTGTTGTTTGGGTGTTGATCAAGGCTATATTGAGCATCTTAATGGTTTATGCTCTCAATTTAGCAGGAATTCCACAAAAGTAGAATGGCGAGATCATCTGTTTTTCCTTCTGTCTCTTTCGGCCCACCAGAAGATTCTTCTTTTAATCAAGATCTTATCTCTACTGTTGAAAATACTGTGAAGAAGAATACAGACCATCTCATGCGTTTTCTTGAAGGAATTAGTTCTCGACTGTCACAGTTGGAATTATATTGTTACGATCTTGACAAATCTATTGGTGAAATGCATTCTGAATTAGCTCATGATCATAGGGAG
This sequence comes from Fraxinus anomala, assembly GCA_903798345.1. Classification (NCBI taxonomy): domain Eukaryota; kingdom Viridiplantae; phylum Streptophyta; class Magnoliopsida; order Lamiales; family Oleaceae; genus Fraxinus; species Fraxinus anomala. The sequence continues at coordinate 8,202 of CAIGRN010201044.1, read as the reverse complement.
GCAGAGTTGAAGCTAAAATCTCTGGAAAAACACATCGGAGAGGTGAGTATATTTTGATTTAATGTATCGTGACTTTCGGTCACTGAAGCTATAGAAAACTAGATGAACCATTATAAATCTCCTTTGCTCACGTCTCACTTCTTGTCTGTGCGTGTCTCTGTGTCTCGTGCATTTATGTTTGTACATTTTTGCATCTTTGGTATTCACTTGGAAATACGACTGTATTTAAAGGGCTTCTAGATTGCATGCCAAAGGCCTGGTCTTGTTTTTAGAGCGTCAATACATTTGCTGTTTCTCTGATTTGTCTGGATATGAAGTCCAGCCTACATCTTCAAGTGCTAGTGATGAACTAGTTTCTTATGTTATTTAACGCAGGTCCACAGGTCAGTGCAGATCCTAAGAGATAAGCAGGAACTTGATGAAACTCAGAAGGAACTAGCCACACTGCAGCTTGTGCAGAAAGAATCATCTTTGGCAACCAATTCTCAACAGAGCGAGGAAGGAGCTTCTCTACCTGCTCCCGATGCCAAGAAGAGTGATAACTCATCAGACAATCAAGGTCAGCCATTGGCAGTTGCCCCTGCCCTACCCCATCAAGTAGCTTCTCAACCTTCGGTACCTACTCGGCCAGTTGAGCACCAGCAGCCTCCTGTGGCTCCCCCACTGTCAATGCCTTCGCAGAGTATGCCACAAGCAAAGGCATATTACTTGCCTCCACCAACTTCATCACAATTATCTCAGGCTCAATATCTGCCAACACAATCTCAAATTCAAGATCACTCGAGAGTGGCAGCACAGTTGACCCAATCTCAAGTAAACCAGCCACAACAGATTCAGTCATTACCTCCATATCAGCAGCAGTGGCCACCTCAGCATGGTCAACCACCACCACCTCAACTGCCATCTGTGCTTCCGCAGATTAGATCCTCATCTCCAGCAGTGAACCCTTCCTACCTGTCTAGCCAACCAAATCCTTCTCCACCAGAAATGACGGCTCCTAATAGCATGCCCATGCAAGTGCCATTTTCGGGTCCATCTCAATCTGGGCCTACTGGTTCTGAGGGTATTATGCCTTATGGGCATGGTGGTGCTGGCAGACCAATTATATCGCAGCCTCCAACACAGCATGTCAAGATTGCATACAGTGCACAATCTGGGGATGTGTATGTACCTAGTGCGACTCGTCCGACACTTCCTATGGGAAACGCTTATGCTATGTTTGACGGTGAAGGTGGAAGTACACATCATCCACCCCCACAACCTCACTTCCAACAAAATGCTTATCCTCCTAGTAGCATCCCCCTCCAGAAATCTCTGCACACGGCTAATTTGATGGTTCGTCCACCACAGTTCATGCGCAATCATCCCTACACTGAGCTGATAGAGAAGTTGGGAAGCATGGGTTACAGAGGTGATCACGTTGTTGGTGTAATTCAGCGACTGGAAGAGAGTGGTCAGCCCATTGACTTCAACGCTGTGCTTGACAGATTGAATGGACATTTTTCTGGAGGTTCTCAGAGAGGATGGTCCGGCTAAGAGTAATCAATCGTCCTAATTGCCTGTATGGTTTCTGTCTTACATTTATCTTGCATCGAATAAATGGTGATAAGATTTACATGTTTTTAATACATGGGGATGATGAGATACTTCTTATACTTTGTAAATCTCTAATCTCACACAACTGCTTTCAGTATTTTGCAAATGAAAGAGGTGAATTCAAATGTTTTCTTTTCACGTTGTCAAACTTTGGTATACTCTCTCGCTCTCTCTTTCTCTCTCTGTGTGGAACTATGAACGAAGAAAAGTTAAGTGTTTGTTTGGGAGAGATTATTTGAAGTGAAAACTGATTTTTTTAAGATTGTATGGTTAAAAAATAGGGAAAGTTGGGTCCATGTGCAATCTCTCTCTCTCTCTCTCCGTGGAACTATGAACGAAGAAAAGTCAAGTGTTCGTTTGGGAGAGATTATTTGAAGTGAAAATTGATTTTTTTAAGATTGCATGGTTAAAAAATAGGGAAAGTTGGGTCTACGTGTAAAATTTTATTATTGGAAGAATGTGTGATTAAAAATAAGTTTGGAAAAAGTGATTTTCAAATAAGTTATGCCATACAAACGCTTAGTATAGTATACATCCTTTAAAGTTTGCAGTATTTGAGTGGCATATTTGGTTACCAAATTAAAACATTTATGACAATCGAATCACTGAAATTTAGTTGATAAAAGTGTTGCCAATACACACATTACCGAAGACTTAGCAAACCAATATAGATGTAATATTTATAAATTGAAATAACACAACATTAGTTTAATCAAAGTTGCTTATACTTCCACAGATCTCCAATGCTTTTAACCTAAAAAAGTAAGCATAAATTTGAAATAATTTTCTAAACAACGTGAGATTTTGCTGGGGCTCTTTTTCCTGCCAGAATCAGAGAAATGTGCAAACCTCTGCTAAATGATTCATTGAATAGAATCCTTGTCTGCATAGATTGAATCCCTGGCAACCAGGACAGGACTGCGACTGGGCTCATCACTATCATTCCAAACATAATTTCATAGACTCTTGCAAAAGAAACAACACTATCCCATATCACTAATTTCTCCAGAGAGGGCCTCAGTACGAGGGCAATCGAAATAAGTCCCCATCCAGTGGGAATGAAAACCAACAGACTCTTGAAGAGATCAAGAAATCTGAAATTGGTGAGCAGCATTAGGGCAATGATCCCGAATATTGTAAGAACAAAAATTACAGTCTGAATAAAACGGTAGTAAAGGTGAGCCTTGATGCTGTACATATTGCCAGTACATGTTAATATTTCATAAACTCCAAGAACCACTAGTATGCAGATCCAGGAAAACAAGTAGACAGCAATGCTGTTGCTTCCAGCAGCAATGCTAAGCTTATAAACCATCGCATATTGGAAAAAGAAGAAGCGAAGGTTTAGAATTATTTCAGTTACCTTCCCCCAAATACCAGTGGTCCTCAAATGATCTTGTTCTTCATACCACCATTTTTCCCAGCTCTGTTCAGCTTTTGCTGATATGCTACCACGATGCCATATCCAGTTTATAAATTCACGGAAATCATTTACTGTTTTAAGCCACTCAAAACTTAGAGGATTGAAGATGAAGGGGCTCAAAATCCAGGACGCCACCAGAAACCAACCGGCTAGAGTTAAGGCTACGTACACAAAACCAGTCCCTAAAACAGGACTGTACAAAGAATATACTGCAAGTATTAGTCCAAGCTCAATTGCCTTCACAAAATGACTGCGAGCATATAGTCTGTAACTCTCAGTAAAACTCTTGTGCTGTACAACAAAGCCGCGCCCAGTTTCACGGTATTTGGCACCACCATGAAGAAGGGTTCGACCAAAGTAATGGGAACTAGTTCCCAGGGAGAACGTGTAGAATACAGATGAAAGTTGGAGCTGTGTTACAATGAATTCCCAGACAGACGCGAGGAAACCATGCTCAACTATATTTTCAACAATCATTGGCAAGAAATTGAAAAGGCCAAGTTCGATGACAAATCCTTGGCTCAAGATAGACAGAAGTGCTGCATTTTGATCCGCCTTACCTGATTTCATTGAACTCTCAAACCCACAGAGGGCCAGATAGAATTGCCCCCACCAAAAGGCATAGAAAGCGAAAACAACCACACATGCGTTGAAGAAGAATCCTACTGAAGTGTAGAAGAAAGAAAGCATCCTGAAGAAGTCCAGCCTATTACCTAACCTGTAGATATGATACATAGAAAGGGATAAACAATCATCATTCATCAGTGCATTTAAAGAATCTTATAGAAGTGAGGAAAAGGGTAAACGTCCAGCCTACTATCCAACCTGTAGACATCTCGACTGAGGAGTTGCTCTCCACTCCCACTTGCAATCTTGGCCTCAAACATGGAGATCTGATTTAAGCCAACATCCCTACCCTTGCCTAATTGAATGTACTCGCGGTGAGTGATATTTCCACCCCGAAGTGTGCAATTAAATCCAGCAAAGATATCCTCATTGATGTTAAGCACTCTAGAACCCTTGCTTATTCCACCCCGAGTCAGAAACCAAAACCTGTCAAGCACATCTGGATGACCATAATGCATTCGGATTTTCAAAGGGTGAGCCATAATACGCTGCCCAAAGGTCACAAAACTTGTCTCCTGGGCACACATGAACTGAGCAGGTGATGAGACTGGACCTGTAAATATGTGCTCCCGGAGTCCCAATATAGTCGGTTTCTTGATGCCATGGTTGTGCTGGAATTCCTCCAAAAAGTTTCGCATCTTTAGCGCCTCCTCAAAATAGTTGTCTTGGTTCATATCAATGGTCTGGATTGCATCTCCTCGAGTGAAGATGATGGCATGATTTTGATTTTCTGGTTTCCCCTCTCCAAGCTTCAGGGGATCACCAGGTAACTTGATCCGATAGATTTCCACTTCTCTTTGCAGCTTTTTATCATATTTCACCAGGACTGAGTAATACTCTTTTTCAGCCTTCTCTTTGGACACCGCATCAATGTAAGCAACACGGAGAGCTTCATTGTCTTTCAACAGATTCAAGATTTCCTCAGCACGCTGATCCTTTTCGACCTTCTGAGTGCCATATAACTGACAAGCAACTATGTAAGTGAATTTCATCGGAATGCAAATTTCATCGACTGAAGTTTTTGGAGGGGATGACATTATTGAGCTCAGTCCATCTTTATTATCGTTGAGTCTCATGAAATGAGGTTGCTGAGATCCTTCCATGATGTCTATCTCATGTGTTGAATCGAGAAAAGCCAGCATGTCAAGACCCCGATTGTAGTACATCATTCCCCTAGTTGTGCGGGCCAGTGTCTGGCCTCTATAAGATGCCCATAGCCGAAGATCTCTCAACCTAGTTGTCCACAATTCTCTTTCACTTACCATCCCTTCCCGGTGCATTCTCTCTAAGAAGTTTCTCCACTCATCAGCATAGATAGTCTGCAAGTAGTAGAGGATGGAAATCCCATCTTCATTTTCATTCTTGAGTTGTTCCTTGCTGTATAGCACTTCTTCGTTGTAATAAGGAGTTAGAACACTGAAGGCTGCCATTTTCTCAATTACGGATGCACGGGGAATATTCATAAACATGGAATTGCTGAAGAAAGAGATTCGTCGTCTTGCTTCACGATTTTCGGGAATTTTTAACATTTGGTCCTCAGATGTGAGAATCATGTGTAAACGTCGAAGACATCGATAGAAAATCTCATTGTCTGGACCAGGCAACTCAACAGCCATCTCAAAAAGAACTCTTGCACCCGAAACTGTTGTTCGAGGAAACAGACCAGCTTCCCTCAGCTGATAAATATGTCTATATTCTTTCTAAAAATCTCGAATAGCAGCCTCGTAAAGGGCCTGCAGAGCATCCACTACCTTGTTAAGATCTTTAACAGGAGGCTTGAGTACTAGATTGAGTAGATGGACTAACTTTTCATGGATATTTTCAAGTGCAACCATCTTGTTGCATTTCGTGAATTTCTCCAATTGAATCCACTGATCAATTTCTTGAAAGAATGTTTTGACAATGGAATGCTCTTCACTGTCATGCTTGACAATGGTCAGCAAGAATTGCCTCACACTGTCATATGCTTCAATAACTGCACAACGCATATATTCATTCTTGCTGATCTTAACCCAAAGCCTTTTATCAGGAGCATCAGAAAGTTTTTTTGCCCATCTGAGAGCGAGCCGCACCTCATTGCAGAGGAACACACATGGCCATTGAATCACCCTGATGTTCCAGTATCTTTTAGGCATTTCCAACAACTCGACCTCATGATCACTGATAATGTCCTCCTCTCTGAATGTCACAATTATTTCATTCCATATCATAACAAATTTGTAGGCCTCGACCTGGTTAGGTTCAAATTTTCTAAAGGGCCTGCCAAACCCATACCTTTGTTTCAATTGGTGAATGGCTACCCTGAACTTGCTTCTATATGTTCCTCTCACGTTCAACAGCTGTTCCTCGGGCAACAAGTTGAACCGAATTGCACTAGCAAAGTACTGAAACCGTAACCTCAAATGCTGCATGTTCCGAATCTCACCCAGACGATTAAACAAACCAATAATAGCACCAAGAAATGTGGAGTAAATTGAAAACCAAATTTGCAGATCCATCAGGTATATCAAAACAACTGGAATCCACAACAACCCCAATGCAAATCGGTTGCTGTGTTTAAAGAACTCATGCCACTCATAATCAATGTTCTTGGTATGCAACAATGTTTTCGTATATCCAATCACAGGCTTGATTTGCAAGAAATAACTGTAGGAAAACTTTGTCCCCAGCACAAATATCCAGAAGATTATATACTTTATACTGTCCGTGAATTCTTCCCTAAGCCATCGACCAACGAAAGTTCTGTCCTGAAACCACCAGGACAGCAAACGAAAGATCCTCCAATTTGTATTCTCCAAATAATTCCCAACACAAGGCAGAATGAACAAAACCAGAGCCAACATTTCAGGGGCCATAAAAACCAAAGCAAGCTTACAAAAATTCACCACTCTATGATTCACTTCAGGCGACCACCTCCCATCATTACTTCTTTGATCCCAAATCCTCCCATAGAACATCATAAAAACCCAAATCCACCCAGCAGAAACTACAATTTTCAAAACCATTTTCATACCTAACCATTTCATCTCCCTCGAAACCAAACTATAGTGCATTGCTGCATAGAGTAATGAATGCAATAACCTCATTGCGCTCCACGTGAAGAACACAGTCAAGCATCGTGCCTGGACCTCCATACTCTTTAAGGCTTCCCATGGATAGCCCTTCTCCTCCCACGCTACAATTACTGCTGCTTGAATGAATAAAATTAACATAATCCACAACTTGTGGAAGCTCTGAAAAATGTTCCAAAACGATCTCTGCTCCACAAACCCCGTTTTCCCCACCTTCTTTTCGTTACTGCTTGTCGTGAAAAAAGTACCCAAAATATCAATTGGCCACTTTAGCTCCTTAAAGCACCTCCTGCTCCAAAAGTACTCATTTATATCATCGTAATTTCGCCACGCAGAGTACGGTGCAGTCCCATTCCTACTGTTCTCGACTTCTACTCTCATTATATAATAAATGGGCTTAAATATTTGATCAAAAAATGCATTTTCTCGAGATAACCAACTAAAAAAGGGACTCCCCGTGTTATTATCTATATAATCTTCCAATAATTTATTCAATTCCATTGCCATATGGTGAAAAATATAACAAATGCATTCGGGAACAAAACGTAAATTAGCAGACTCGCCCCATATTAACAAATATAAAGACACGTACAGAAGCTCACGCTGGACGTTAGGCCTGAAAGCCAAGGTTGAGCAAGAATCTGAGAGCTGGACATTTGGTCTGATGCCGAGGTAGGAGCACCAGTGGGAGTAGTTTTCCAGGAGGCGGCACCGGAAGTTTCGAACAATGGAAGGATCTAGAGAGTCCAAGTTGTCAGGTGTAGGGAAGATGCGCATTTGTGCATTGGAGAGATGCAGGACAAGGTGCTCTCTTTGGTTCTTGACATTAGAGGACTGAAAACCGAAGTGGAGGCCTAGCCAGTCGAGGAGATCGTAGTCCGGATTCCAGGACAAGAATTGTGGCGGGCGGAGGTCACCAACTGCGTGCAGAGCGGCAATGGCAAGCCGGACCTGGGGAAACCGGCGGCAGGGATGATCAGCGGAGAAGTTATCTAGTGGGATAATATTGTAAACCTTTTCGGATACTGCAGTATCATCATTTTGGCGATTCATCATCAAGTTCAATTCTTTGTGCTGATCATGCTTTGGCATAAAAAATCTTTACATGCTAGGATTGTAGATGACTTTAGAGACGACTTTGCATAGAGAGTGACAAGTTTAAAATTTTAAATTGATCGTTGGTTGCAGCAGCAGACACAGGATATCCAGTAGCAAACGTGGATACTCCATCCTTGTCAGCAATAAAATAAGCTCGTTTGATACCCTTTTTTTATTTTTTATTTTTTGTAAAAAATACATTTTATAATAGTGATTTAATGAAAAACTAGTGGTTAAAAATAAGAAAAAGTTTTGAATTTGTATGAAATATTATTTTATTGAAAAAATGTATATTTAAAAGAAGAGAAAAAAATTTATTTAAAAAAAAAAAATCAAATATGGTTTTAAATTTAAATATAACAATTATTTTGTTCAAACTGAACATAT
>CAIGRN010201043.1:0-26068 GCA_903798345.1 Fraxinus anomala | reverse complement strand
TCCGTTACCTTTTTGCTTAGCCTTTGTGGCTGGTTTCTCTTGGCTGTAACCTTTCATCCCCAAGTCCTTTTGTGGGCTATCTATTTTGTTGGAGCAACCAATTTGGAAGTGTCGGTTTGTGGATCTTTGATTGATTGTGGGGTTGATTGAGACTGAGCCCGACATTCCCTGGTAACTTGGCGGTTTGTTTCTTCACAGATAATTTTATTTATTTATTTATTTGCTTACTATTTAATCTTGTTTATTCGAATTTAGTATAATAGAAAATTGGATAACTTTAATTTTTATTGACAACTCGTCCCAAACCGATCAACCCAACCCAACTCGGCCGATACTTGATTGAGTAGTGTTGGATTTCAACCTTTACATGAGTTGGGTTGAGTTAAATTTTGATAAAATCGATCATTTTGGATTAGGTTGGGTTGGGTTGGATTTGGGTTGAGGTAAAAATCGATCCACCCGACCCATGCCCACCCCTGGAGGCAAGGGAGCCAAAGTACCCCAGCAATTGTCCGGTTACACATGTACTGAAGGAAGAAATGAGCATGGGGAAACTACTGTCCTTTTATGCCCTATCCTCGTCAGCATCATCATCCATGGAAGCCTTCTTATCCTCTCCATCTTCCTCATCAGACCAATTGGCTTCGACCTAGCAACGGTCAAGTCACAGGTGAAACCATAGTCATCCTTCAAGATGCGCTGCCTTCGGTGTACTTGAGATTGACAGGGAAATAACTCAAGCATATCTATCTGCCATCACGTAGGTTGTGAATGACCTGGACAATAATATCAGTGTTACCATGATCAGCAACAGTTGACATAGTCGAACCCGCAAGCATGAGGGAGGCAATCGTGATTGAAAAAAGACGGGATAAACACCATAGGCCTCACGGACCTCTCTATATGTTGCGCGAAAGGCTCCATCAAACCAAAGGCGTTGAGCTTGTCCTTAGCCAGTAGAGCCGCAGACAGCTCCACCGAAAAGCCAAATTGACTATGATTAGGGAACTGACAGAGAGATTAAATGATGGAATGGAGGAAAATAGTGATGTCGTCTAGTGATGAAATGGAGTCACCTTGAAGGGACAAAAGAGTCTGTAAATTTGAAGTGGACACCACGGCCAGGTTGTAAGAAACAGGAAAACGGGCTGGGACTTGGCAGTCCTGATGTTGGTGTAAAAGAGGAAAATTTGGGAATCAACCGATACAATCAGCAAAGCAAACGAGACCTGGACACCTCAGAAAGCTGGAAGAATGGAAGGTTCCTGAAGAAGATGAGCTGGATGAGTTTACTAGAGATCACACCTGACTTTCTATTAGGGAATTTTTCTATTACAAATTTGTTGCAAGATTCTTTTCACTTGTATGTATATATTTGTTAAGCACCATTTGTAATGTACAATTTTTATTCATTTCAATAAAATCAGTATACATCTTCTCTCAATTTCTGCTATCCTGAATTCTGTGTTCTGTGTTCTTCATTGTTCTTCTTTTCATTAGTTTTTCTTATAGCGAGAGGGCTTGAAAGACCCATTGGGTGTGGGAGTGTGAATGATGAATTGGCATTGTGGGCTAAAAAGTAGTGAAGCAGAAGATCACCAAGGACAAGAAAGCGTCCCCTCAGGCGAAAGTATTGTTCTGAAACAGTTGGAGCAGCATTTATTGACATGATTTAGAAGAGGAACAGCAGAATAGAGGAGGATTGGGGAATCCCTGAAGACAATCTGTCCAGCTCTTAGCAGCTGTGAAGTAACGAGTGCTCTCCAGTCTCCCCCTTCCTTCTATCTCCGCCATCTTCACCGGCGGCAGCGTTGATACATACGACATTTTGTGGGGTAATTTCTGATCTCTACCTCTCCCTCTGTTTTCACTTGCTCTCCTTTTCAATTCACGTGGGGTAATGGGATTATAGTTTCACAATTAAAATACGGTTGTAATATTCCTCACATTTTTTTTATTTTTTTTTAAAATCTAATTTAATCTTTATTCATTATCGCATTTATACTCTTCACTTTTTTTAATGACATTCTTATTTTTTAATATTTTATTGATAAAAAATCATGTCTTCAATCGTGTTTTTCATCTAAAAATATTGTTGACACTCTTTAAAATGAGGATCAAATATTCAATCATTTTTTTTCATTATTATTTGTTTTGCTTATTTAAAAATATGATGGGCAAATAAATAAGTTCACTATTTAAAAAAAAAAAATTGAAGAGAAATAATAATCATGAAAAAATTATTTTAATTCAAGAATAATAATGCGATGAAAAAAAAAATTGAGACATAAATGTAATAACGTGTAAAAGTTATAGATATTTCATGCAATTAAAATATAATCGAGTTATTCAATATTGTGAATATATTTAACCTTAGAGTATCCCTATAATAATTAACAAAAATTACTGAAATGTCTTCCAAAGTTAGTCCCTATGATTATTTAAATAGAAAAACTATATATTGAGTTTAAGCTAGTCAAATGTGCATTCAATAAACAATGCACAATTGTGAAAAATAAAAAAATCTGAGGCACGTTTTTTCCCTGAAAATCCTCGGTATTGTAATAGTAAGTAAAAACCTGTGAAATAACCTAAAACCTTATAATTTATATAAAGTCAGCGTTGTCAATTTGGTTGCACAACAATTGAAAACTGTGAACAGTATGTCACCTATGCAAATAAAACTGTTATTGCATTCATTTCAAATAGGACAAACAGAGAAGAATCTCAGATCAACCCAATTTCAAATCCATACATCCAGGAAAACAAATACAGTTTGGAATAGTCAAAGAAAGTGTTTCTGCATATGCTTATTTAGTTGGGATCAGGGGAAAATAGTAGCAATTTTAGGATTTAAGGGATGCGCCCACTTTGACAAGCTCCTCAAGTGCCTTCGAGATTTGTTCTTCTGTCAAGCCTTCCAACCGAATGCCCCTTTCGACACCCATATCTGTTTCAAAACCAACACATGCAAGGATAAAATGGCAATATTAATATCAAGTATAATTTACAAGTCCAAATTTTACAGAAGGTTGTGTATCTGGCACGTGTAGGTGTACACACGGGGAGAAGAATGATCAATTGGAGAAAACAAGCAGCATGTTTCCAGTACATGATCTCAAGTATCATAATACAAATTTCATTGTTCTTACTGTCTAGCACTTATTCATGCCAAATTACAAAGATCAATGCATAAAGAGCCCAAGTTATGAACCGTATCTGCATTCTTGTTCTTCAGCTTGCTGCACAAGCAAAAGCTGTCTTATATTTTCACCTTCTTTGGATGGAAAAGAATTCAATCAAACAATAAATAAATAAAAATTATAGCTCGGGAAAGTTGCAGAGTTTTGAACTGTTCCTATGTTACTTTTTTGTGGATTAGCATAGTTTGAATATAACATCTTAATAGAAAAGGGGGGAAATGATTCAGATTCCGTTACAAGAAGCATTTACAGATTCCAGAACGTTGATCATATGATGTGGCTGATAAAAAACACACCAAAGAAGAAATCAAGTTGAAATAACCCATTGAGCTGAAAGCATGTTTCAACTCAACTTGGCAACAGACACAAAGGGCTCTTGTAGTCAACTAAGAGGAATGAAATAGAACCCTGCATTGGGTTATGCTTGCACATTGTACGCTTTGAAGTGAATTATCTGTAAATCTAGATCAAACATGTAATGGATCTATATTGTAGATATGCTAAGAGAAGGAAAAGTAGAATGGATGGAAGAGGATAAGAGGAGATACGTAGATAACATAATAAAGAAAATTGCAATAACCAAGAAAATTAATGGAAATTATTAATTTGGAGTTTTGGACATATGGCATAAACTATAAAGAAGAATATAATGCAATAAAATGGAAACATAGCTTAGAACATAGAAATTGTTAGGAATCTCAAGTGAACAATGGGGTGAAGATGTATTCCTATTTAAGAATAAGTGAAAAGCTATGACATTTCTAGACCTTGTCTTATGCTTTTGGGTCAGGTATGGGTTCAGGCACAATGGATGCCAAATTCTATGACTGTCAGGTTTGCACAATAAGTAATACCTCTAATTTCAAATAGAACGACAAGCACGAGTTCAATATGTGCATCCATTACTTCAGTAGTATAAATTATTTCTTTATTCCTTGGGATTTTAAATTTGCAAGTTTTAAAAGGAGGGAACCAAAATTATACAGGAGTTAATGTGATATTTGGTTCGTAGTAAAGACACTTTTAGGTTCTCTAATTTGGAGCTTGAATGAAGTACAGTATAGGTTGTAGCCATCTACTGAGAGTAAATGTTAACATAACTCAAGGTAAAAAATTATTATTGTCATAGGAGAAATAAACAGGAAGAAGCATTAACTATTTTTGTGTGGCACAACAGTGCCTAGTGGTAGGTGAAATAATACTGGAAGAACAAGAGCATGTATCCTTCCATGTGAATTACATGTTTAATTGCCAAGTATTCATTTCTGATTGATAATTTGTTAAGACCTGAAATATTTAATTGCTACACGATGTATATTGCAGCTGAACATTAGGTTTATGGATTACAATATTTCATTCTAACATGTGCCCTTCATGACTGCTTTATTGAGAACCAGAACAATCCATATCGTCGAACTACATTTTTTACCACTTATATTAATGCATGATGACATCACAGATATATGTTTCTCATCAAATCTTTTACAGTGGTGACAGTATAACCTCTATAAATTAATACTCAATAAATTAATAAAAATATATTATAAAATATTTTTTTTACAGTCCCGACTTAGGCTAATAGGCTAAATAAATAATTTCGATAAAATAATAAGATAATACTTTTATGAAAACTCTTACACAAGTCTCTGTGGTCTTATTCATATCATAAATTAATAATTTGTTAAAATTACAAATAAAATTGCCTATCAACAGCGCTTTGGCAGCTGCGGCAGCAACATCAGGTGGTTCTGCCGCTCCGTCCACTCTCCTCGGCCCCTCTCTTCAAGTTCACTCTGCTTTCGCTGAGCAGAATAATAAAAGGATAGTTTTGGCTCTTCAAAGTGGATTGAAGAGTGAGTTGACATGGGCCTTAAATGCTCTCACGTTGCTCTCATTCAAAAAAATATATATATTTATTAAAATATGACTCTATTGTTACTAATTTTTTTCTTGATGTTCAAATCTAGTTGGATCTCATCTCTAGTTTTTCTTATTGCATCTAGAAGTTCCGGACTGAATTCTCGAATTACAAATAAATAAATAAATGAAGCATTGTTGATTCTTCGAGCGTTTCCTTGCGCGTAATAGGCTCCAAAGCTATTGATTATGTTCTTTGTTTTTGGTCAAAATACAATGAATTTTTAGCTGATTAAATCGATATTAGTTAAATTGTAAATACAGTCTATTAATTTATTGATTAATTAATACCTCTTTAATTAATAGAATATATATGGTCTCGGGGCTATTAGTTTATAGAGGTTATAGTGTACATAGGATTATTTTGGACTAGTAGTAATGCATCGATGCACACTTGAATGCACCCTCCACTCACCAGGTAATTATACTGTTGTAGGCTATGGAAAGTAAAGAAGCAACAGTGTAAATAGTTTATGGGCAAATTCCTGGCAAATGTGGAGACTTGAACCCTTATACAGATGTGATTATGGCAGCTTGGGAGAATTAGCTTTTTAATTATTATAAACCTTTATAGTCGTCATGTGAATATTATAAAATGGACTGGTTATCTGTTGTGACTTCGTAGTTGCAATGCAGTTGTAGAAGACATAGTTTATTTTGCACATTGATTGTCATATAGAATAATTTCATGATGCTTCTCAGCTAATTTTCAAGCTGCATTTGATTGGTTAAAATGTAAGTAGGGATATAGCTGTGCTCTAGCTTGATTTTTGAGCTGTCTCGCTTTGGAACATTTCAAGCAGAATCTGGGGCTTACTTGCAAACAATACTAACTATAAAGCCATCAGATATATGAAATGATCAATCTTTTCTGGTTAATCTTTTCGGATCTTCCACAAGAAGTAACGATGAACAGAACACAAATGGAGAAAAATGAATACAAAGCTTAATTTGTCCTTGTGGTGATGGCCATAATGAAAAATGAAAGATCAAACATATTGTTAACCTCAGACTAATAATTTAGCCATACATAAATTTATTCCACATGTCAAATCATTTTTGCAAATTTTAGCATATGTTTGGCTCATGTTTATAAATCTTTTATGCTATCCATTCATCCACCACTCATTTCTATCTATTTATTAATCAAATTGTTTATAAACACTTCCCAAACATGCTCTTAGTCATCATAGTGATTTGTGAAGCAAGGACAATATAAACATTCACGAAAAATGTTGATCCTCAACAACAATTACAATGATGCATATCTTAAGAATTTAAACAACTCCAATTATCCTCTAGGTTAAAAATATTTGAGTTTGTTTTAGAAAGTGAATAGAACTCCTCAACAGATGTACTTGACTAACACTACTATAATATACACAAAGAAAATATGAAAACAAAAAAATTGCACGAACTTATATATACACATACCCCAATTTTTCTTTATTCCAAGAACTCTATGATGATGTAAAGCAATCTATGCAAAGATATAACACTCAAAAGCTTCCAAAATCAAACTTTTGTTCCATATCATAGCAAAAATGTAACAGGGAACAAAAATTTACACCTTTCAAACACTACAAGAGAAGAACTGTTTAATCGAGAATAGCATACCGTATCTTGCCCAGAACTGAGGCTCGACTCCTCTGCACTCACGGATTAATATTGGGAACTTGGGATTCTGCTTCTTTAGATCCGTGTAATTCTTCTCCACAAATGACCTATTAAAGTGGCCAGATTTAAGGGGGGGAATCCAATGCCGTATTTAAGGATTAGGAAAAGCAAAAGAAATACCTAGCCGGCGCACTCGCAGATGAAGTTTGGCAAAAAAGGAGCCTAAGTTCCTTCAGATTCCGCGACAATTGTCCCCTCCACGCCATTGTCCTTCCCTCTCCTGGGACCTACAATGAAATCAGGGATGAAACCTCGCCCAAAAAATAAAACAAGAAAGAAAAAAATAAAAAAAAAATATTGAAAAGTATGATTCTTCAACCACTCCAAGAATTGCCCGTGGTGCTAGTAAAAGGAAAAGGTAAAAGAACGGCATAGGGTAAAAACAACTAATTAAACAGTTGGACTGGTAAGGGAATAAAGTTAAGTGTACGATATTTATTGATTGACAATAATGATTGACAATTATGTATTGTTAAAATTTTAATGTGTAATGTAGAAAATAATTTTTAAAAAGGAAAAATTTCATTAATAAGGCATTAAGCATGATCTATTTCAAATTGTTTACTTTTTCAAAAAGTAGATATTAATTTGAATTTTATTTATTAAAAAATTAATTAAAATTTTTTTATTAATTAAATATATTATTGTCACAATATTATATAATTTATAGTCACGATTATAGACGCTCAATTACAAATAACAAATTTTACAGGTCATAATTTATTTTTCTGTTCAAATATTAAATAAATTAATTGGTTACATTTTTATTTTTTTTTTGTTGCAAATCACAAATTTTATGAGTCACAACTTATTTCATGATCACAAAATATCAAATTACTTGATCACAAATTAACAAATTTTTAGGTCACACATTATTTATTAGTTATAAATATTTATTCATTAGTTACACATCAATAAATTTATTGTCACAATCAACCAAATCTTATGTGATCACCAACACTTTTGACCACCACTTCACCACTACCATCAATTACATTTCCACCGAAACCACCAACCAAAACCATCACCACCACCTCCCAACAACAAAATCATCGTTTCAAACACAGCAGCCAACGTCACCATCACCACACCAAACCGTTAACTTTACCACCACACCACACCACCACCATCTCCACTACCCAAACACCATTAAATCACAGGACCACCACCACCCTAAAACTACTAAAACATGGAAATCACCAACACACATCCAACAACCAAAAAAATCCTCATCATCACCATGATCTGCATTGTTGTAGTCGTGATCTACGTTGCTGCAATCTCCATCTAGATCGCTACAGGTGCAATATGCACGGCAACCTCACTGTGCAACACCACTGTGCAGCAATATCGCTGCTACGGATCACTATCGCACAACATTGTCTGCACAGATCACCATCGCATCACCATAGACTTAATCATTTTTTTCTCACACACACAGAGATAACCATTTCATAATGATGCAACGCCCCTCACATTGCAGACCACCCACTCCATTAGAACAGAACGAGGCGACGCTAAAACTAGTGTACAAAACAAAACTCCAGATCGGATCAAGGCAGCGCTGCAATCAAACCGCCAAACAAAGCAAAACTCTAGCAAATCAACTCTACAACGGGGAGCAATGTTCGCGACAGTGAGCGTTGGTACCAAGTCGGTGCAGGTGAAAACGACGAGAGAGATGAGAGGTAGAGAGAGAGAATGAAAACTTAGGGTTTGAGGAAATGAGGGCGGGTAAATTAATTTAATTTTATAATAATATTATTATTATTGAATTATCATCTGATTTTTGTATAAATAAACTTTGAATCTAATTTTTGAAATTGTAACTTAAAATATCTGTTTCTATGTAATTTCCACTTTTTAAAATGGATGAATATACTGATGCAAATATGATCTTGTCAACCAAAATTATAAATGTAGCACGATTTTAAATTAAGGCCTATCTCCCCAGCCATGTCCATCAGTCCAGGTCAGGAGCGGCCCCGGTGCTTAAACGAGTCCAAAACACGAACTTCATTTTTCTCAAAATACATTTTGTTTTTCAACTACACATTTTTCAATAAAATAATATTATATACAATTCAAAAAAAATTCCTTCATTTTAAATCATACATTTTTCATCAATCTATTATTTCAAAATGCATTATATATATATATATATATATATATTTAAAAAAAAATGAGGCTCAAATAGCGCTAAATATATAATAATATATTCCATAGTATGTCATATTAAATCCACACATAATTATTGTATGTAATTCAAGAAACTTATTTATGTTATCTAACTTCATTACGGGCCTTCTTCATGTCTTCATTACAGGCCTTCATCCTCAATTTTTAGTACGAGATAGGATATTGTTTTAAAATATGTATTGAATTATATCTTTCCAGTTGTCGAATCCTACTAGCTTCTATATCGATGCATTTTGTATTTGGACTGATGTAGTTTCAGTGAACAAGTGTGTAACCTCAACATTAGTGCGTAAATAGAAACATGAGGATCCATACGTTTAATCTCCTAGTAGAAAAGAGGGGAGCTATTGTTTGTAATACATACTGGGGCCATCTAAACATCAATCTACTGAATTTTGACATCATCCCTCCTCTTATCAAATTTTAAGTCGGCTACTATCATTTGAACTAGATCCACATATTTGCACCCCAATCGGCACGAGAAGTCCCCCAAGTATTGCCACACACACACATATATATACATACACACAACATAGACATTCAAGTTTAAAATTGAAGGCGACATAAATATTTTTAAAAAGAAATTGAATCAAGCTTGAAATCTACATATTGAACTAGTAGGAAAAATTTCTAATTGACCTGCCACAACATATTTCGAAACGTCCCTGTCATGAACCATTCATGATGCCAGAATCGCTTTCATACCATTTTTTTTTTTGAGAACCCGGCCAAATAATTAAAGATAAGAAAATATGGACAATAAGAAAATAATGGATCACACAACAAATAAGATTATTGTGAAAGATAAGGAAATTTTATTATACCAAGAAACTAAAATTATCTTTACAAGATTNATCCGACCAAATAATTAAATATGAGAATAATATGAAAAATAATGGATTACACAACAAACAAGATTTTTGTGGAAGAAGAGGATAATTTATTATATCAAGAAAATAAAATTATCTTTACAAGATTTGATTCTCTCAACCTAAATCTAAACAATTCTCTCAAATTTTTAATGTATACAACAATGATTTAATTGTTATCTTGAATTTCTCCCAAGTTTATGAAGAATTTACACCTTGTAGAGTATTTATATGAAATTATGGATGAAGTGGAATACAAAACCGCGTCAAAAATCAAACGGAGGAGAAATTCCACCCGAATAGGAGGCCCCGCGGCGCCACCGCCCCGGCAATGCAGTGCCCCAGGGCCGGCCTTTTTGCTGCCTTTTTGCACTGCCTGCATTGCGGCACCACGTTTAGGTGCCCCGGCTCCGTCTTAATATTTACAAAACACCTTTACAACCATTCCAAAGCCCTTATTCCAATCAAACTCTCAATTAATTTGATCTCTTATCAAACCAAACTTCTAAACCAACATTATCTAGACTTTCTCCATGAATCAAACTTTCAATTCACATGGAATTTGAGTCACAAAATATAACAGTCCCAATAAGAAGATAACCCAGTAGAGTGATCACGACCATCTACAGTGACTAATTTTAGTATAAACTGATGCTTATGAGCTAGGCGTTCGAAAATATACTTATAAGCTAGGTGTTTGAAGTGCAGTTATCTTCAGCTGTAAGTGGCTTAAATTTAGTTATTCTATTATCAAACATGCATAATTAGGAATTTTTCACCAATTATACAATCTAAGATAACGTATGATAAAAATGCAACTGTAAGATCTATCAACACAATGAAGAAAAGGGAGAATGATATTTGTGAACTACCCAATCTTCACCTTCCCGTGTTGTAGCTCTCATTTTCCATGGGTTTTAAAATCAAAATTTCTTGAGTTAGAATTAATGGTGGGCATGGTTTTTGTTATAATTCAGTTACAAAAAATAAGAGCAATTATTGGAGTCAGTAACTTTGTTCTTCTTTTTGTGTTTAATATATATATATAATTAATTAGGTAGTATTTCAAGAATTATTTTCATTTTCTTGGTTATATGTGATTTTTCAGGGAGCTCAAGTGATTTGCTGAACCGCATAAAGTTGTCTCCTGCATTTCTGAATTCTCTGTGCTTTGCTTTTAATTCTTGATCAGTATATCTGTAAATGCTAAAATGGAGTTTACAGTAAAATAGATCGTGCATTAAGCATCACATTCCTTATTTTTTATTTTTTCTTTTATTATATTTTTTTACAAATTTTTTTATCTCAACATTCTCTGGAGGAGCAATCAAAACAATGAACAAATGCAATATTTATCCTGGAGAGATTAACGGTGGCATGTGCCAAAGAATTTTGTGGCAATCTCAATCTTATTTCCATTACACTGAACTGATCATTAGATCAGAATGCTTCCGGTAGAGGCCTGCCTTCCAAAAATGCCTTGAATAACACAAGGGATCTCTCTGGCTGAGAGAATGGAGCTTCATGAGACGCCCCTCTGATCGTGGCGAACGAAAGGATATTGCCATAGACTTGAGTCCAGCCACCAACCTGAAAGAAAACAGAAATATATATAAATCAATATTTTTAGCATGAAATTCCCTTTATGATAATTAAATGCAGTTCTTGACAGTTTCTTTCTTCAACAATAAAGCAGCGCCTACTTCCTGTATTTCACGATAATTATTTGGAGACAGATTACCTGCATCCCAGAAAACCATACTCTATATGGTGTACTTGTTCTTAGTCGTAATTCTTCTGCCAGCCTATGAACTAGTGTTCGACTTCCAGTTAAAGGTATGACAGAATCTTGATCTCCACTGTAATCAGAAAGCAGCAGATTGTTGTTACTAGAATAAACTGAATAATTCATTCCCGAATGTAAGACCCCAAGTTCCCAGCCTTACCTGTACACCAAAACTGGAATTCCTGCTTTGATGATTCTACCCACAATAGGGATTGTGGGAATTTCTAGATCAAGCAGCTCATAATCTAATACACTGAATCAGATCATCAGAAAAAAGGATAGTTTAGCATTGGACATTCGAGTGAAAAGTTATTAATCTTGAACATGGATTTTTTAATTCGAAGTTCAATTTCCTAATTTCATGCAATCACACACAAGTTCTGTAAAATTAAGTCTGTGATGGAAAATTACTTGCTACAAACAAGCCATCGGTTGACTCCTACAAGATGTGCATGGAGAGCCTTTTGAACATCTCGTCTATTCAAGTAATTTACAGTTTCATCCTCCACACATACATCTATAGTCTCTGTTACTTGCTGCAGCTCGAAATGAAACAAGTTATTGAGTTAAAACCAAGGAAAACAGCGAACAAAATGAATAGTATTGTAGTTAAATGAAAGGACTATACCTTAGGACTAAGAATTTTGGATTGTGAGAGCACGGACGATATACAGACATCGAGAGTAACATCATATTTGTCAACAAATTTACTAGTTTCCGTTGTAACAAGATTCATTACTCTGGAACATACTGGTGATATAGTGCCTCTATAGTATTCACTAACGTATCGTGAATAATTGCAAGTAGACGTGAATAATTTGTATGTTGTATCCGATATCAATCCATGAGACCAGAAATACTCAGCTCTTGAGTTAAAATCTGTTGCAAATTCTAATACTGGATTGCCTAGCTGCATTCACAACACAATCTAAGAGTTTAAACTACAGCAAAAGATATAGCAAACAATATAACTTGGAAATATCTTCCATGTACAATTGACTTGAGCATGTTTGGTTGTGCTTAAAAATAAGTCTATATTGCTTTTTTCGCCAAACATGATCTGAAAGTTACTTTTATGAACAATCAAGAACACAAAGTACAGAGCAATAGCGTTTTCATCCTTCTACCATAAACCTGTTTGGAAAATGATCTTGAACAAACTTTTCTTTTTCTTTTTTAAGTTGCGTCTTTGAATGCAAAGAATTTTTTTTTAAAAGATTGGGAAACTTACAGCAATTCCTTTCAAGTTGAACAAATTCTCTTTCTTGTTGAATTGGAGCATAATCTCTGCTAGTTGGGGAATATAGTGGCCTAGTGATATACAATAAGCATCTTCAGGATTTATCTCTTCATAAATTTCATTCAATTAATAAGAATTGAGAATTTCAGACACCAAGAAACATACCAGCATAGCTTTCTCCAGTGATATACAAGCTTCTATTCATGTACTGTGGGAATTTGAGGAACCATTTTTGCAAGAACACCAAGTTGTCCCTGGCTGTATTAAGAAATAAACACAGACAACTAAAGTCAGACTCTTATCCCATGTCCAAAATGAAAACAAAAACAGTAAATAGAACGTGGCTCAAAAAGCAGAAGCTTACTAGTTACTACTCTGTTAGGAATTCTTTGCTTTTAAATATGTGGCGGAAAGATATAAAGAATTCAAAAAGAAGAAGGATAGTGCTTTTTTTTTCTTTTTTCTTTTTTCCTTCTGAAAATGGTTACTTACCATGTCATCCTAGAAAGGGAAAAATATATTAAAAAAATCAAAGGATTGAAAATTTCTTTAGCAAGACTCAAGAGTGGAGAAACATGCCTGTGATTTTGTCATTTACACCTTCATAAGTGGAAGATTCAGTAGAAAAAGAGAATCCCACTCCAATTGGAGATTCCAAATACAGTATATTTGCTTCTGCAAATCATGAATTTTGGGAGCAGAATATTAATCACATTTTCTAAGTGATCTCGAAAATATGAATATTCACAAAATAGACCAGTAAAGCACCTCTATTCCAGCTATATTCATTCCTGACTAGCACATTCCCACTTGGCCTAAATGGCCCATTTTCAGAAAATGCTCCAACCCCCAATGATGAACAACCAGGCCCTGCAATCAAGAATCCTCAAAAACTTTAGAAAAATACTCTCAAGATTACCAGTGGAAAACAACGTGTGCGAATTTGACCTCCATTTAACCAGAGGACAAGAGGTTTAGAAGCTGGATCAACTTCAGCTTCCACAAAATAATAAAAGAGGGCTCTCTGTTTCTTCTGATCAACGGTCACATAACCAGCAAACTGCTGGAAACTCACTTGAGGCTGCCCAGGTAATTGAGTGATTTTTTCAGCTGATGACAAAGTAGAGTAAGACTGCACTTTGGTAAAAAAACATACTTGTAGTAGTAAAGCTAAAGCTATGGCCAATGCCATGGTTTTACATTGTAAAGATGCCATGACTTTGATTTCAGTATATGGAGCAGATAAATTTAAGAGTAATGAAAGAAATATATAGAGTTGAGGCAACTAAAATGTTACTCAGTTGGGGAGCATTATATAAAAGACGAGTCCCTTCTTTTATTGTCATTATTGTATTAACTTTTCTAGTTTTAGAGACTGGTGTGGATTTGAAAGAGTAAAGGTATTTTTATCCCGAATGACTAAGCCCTCTGTGTATACGTACTTCTGCTGACTTATCCTGTTGGTTATTTTTAGCCCGTTCATATTAAAATCTGATTTTAATATCAAGTTAGAGTAACAATTAATTTTAACTATATAGGATCCACAGCTTTTCAACCACTCATTTTATCAACTTTTATTAAAATTTAAAAAAAATCTAATTTTAATTTATACCAAACAAGGGCTTAACCAGCCTGGGGTCGGTAGATTGATCTGTACTTGACAGTAATCCAAAGCACTAGATTATATCAAACTAAAGAAAAAAATTGAAATAGTGTCTAATTCTGTTATCTGTTACATGCTAACAGTTCTCTAAATATACAAGTGGTCCCTGTCCCACTGTTTTCTTGTTCTTGGTTTCATACCAAAAGTAAAACTTCCAATAGCACAGTGCCAAGAAGAAGCGTAGATGGTAAATCTCTGTTCCATAGAAAAAGCTTTGCAGTTTGCAGGAATATTTTCTTTTATCAGAAAACTGGTGCATATAGCAAGTAGGGTAATTATTCCACCCTAAGAAAAGACCAGTTTGTTTATTCTCTCAAGAAAATAAAAATTTTCATTGGAGCTTTCTAAAAGGAGTGAAGTACATTAATCAGAATTTGGGTTCATTCTTTGTTTTTTAATTTTCCCAAGAGAGATTATACCTTGAACATTCCATCGACTAACCTCAATCAAGCAGTTGAATTTTAAGTCAGACGAACCATTGATCCTCCATCTTACATATCAATTTTCTCGTGAAATTGCTCCAACATTTTCTTTGCTTGTTTTGCTTTAGTCCACACGCAACCTATGCAGGGACTTACACTTACGATGGTAACTCTGGATTTTATAAAAATGAAATGTAGCTTTGTGAAACTTTTGTCTCCTTTCATTTCATATCCGAAAGCAGCGAAAAGAAAAAAGAAGAAACAGTAGTATATAAAATAGAATACTACGTTTCTGCTACATATATATCACACAATGCAATAATTAATACGTATAGGTATAGCTCTACTTTTTGTATGTTTGTTTCACGATGTCTTTTCTTCTCTCTCTCTCTCTCTCACACACACACACACACACACGCACACACGTACTATATTCGGAGCAAAAGGCATTTTCTGAAAAGTTACACTGCTTGATTAGATGGATATTCTACATATTTGAATTACTTGAGGAAATGGACAAATATGCTCAAATTTATTGTTACTCAGAGAAACCCTACATTGTGCTCATCTTTGAAACGAACAAATTGCACATAGATTTATAACGGTGCACTCTCTATGCACGAATTATGTTATACGGTCCAACAAGACTAAACAATTTTCGACAATGCTCTCATTCAATTTTTTGGCCTTAAAGTCCAACATACAACACCAGTACTATCATAATATTTAATGAGAAGTCCAAATGTCAATGGAAGATTTCAATCAAGAATTTAACAAAAAGTGCTTTCACAACCGGGTCTGTGTTAGAAATTTTGCTTAGCAATTTCAAGGAAACAATGTCTGCAAATTTTGCTTCTTCTTCTTTTCTTCCATTCACCTTTTATTTTAGTTGAATCTACAGTAAAGCTAATGAACTTTTTCTAATGCTAATTACTTTCGGTTAGCTAAATAAATATTCAGTCCTTGGTGAGGGATGGACGTGGGGTATTTATTAATAAATTTACATGATTACTTGAATTTAATTTTGTGGGACCTGGTATGGAGAAAGATGGGTAGCGAACGAATATACAACTCGCTTTTTCATCTTAAAGAGTTTTACCAGTAATTACGAGTAACAATCTTAAGTAGTATGAAATCAAGAATACACAAACAAACACGCGAATTCCTAATGGTTTGTTCTCAATGTTAATGATAGAGTTAGGTGTAGTCGCCGCTATGAGTTTTAAAGAAGAAAAATTTACAATGATCATCTCACGCCTCTTGGTATATGTCTAGATAAAACACTCCTTAAATAATCCAAACACTAAGTCATTTATTATTTACATATATTGAGAAAGTCACCAATATCTCACACTTATTCATCTTCATTATAATTTAAATCATTTATAAATACTTCCAAACATGCCTTTAGATGAAATGACCATATATGACTAGAGGAGGAAGATAATCACATGGTGGAAGCCTTTTTCTTGGAAAAACAGGAAGGGGAAGGGAAAAAAGAGAACAAAATGATGACAGGCAGTGGATTTAAAAGGTAAAAAGGACTTGGGAATTTGGAACCTGGTAGAGTTGGAAGGGTGTGATGATGGTGTCAGCATAAAAATGATTTCCACTCAAGCATTTGGAGAAAACAATTTAAGCCACGCCTGTTGCCAACTATTTTGTAGAGACAAAAAGGAAAACTCAATACAATAAATTACTCTTTTCCCTGTTTGACAGTGGTGACAACCACTTCATAATCTTTTGTCCTTCCTCTGGACCCACTACAACCAACTTCCATTCTCATTTCTTCACTTGACCACATAAATCTTTTTTTCAAAAAGAAAAGATGAATATGTACATAGAGGGATTTGTTAAAACTAACACGACCTTCTTTCAGCAACCAAAAATCGAAGAGAATCGTTGTAATAACACTAAATATATATTATAAGATTTAAGATTTCTCTTATTTTTGTTCATTAAAATCAAAAGTTGAATTCCACTTAAACAACAGAAAGTGGGATGCTGTTAATAGGGTCAAATTAGCCTTTTGCATTATTTAAATCACTCTACTTTCCCTATGCACCAAAACAAATAAATAAACAGTGCTTTCTATCTTTTTGTGCGTGACAAATTTGTAGTAATATTTAAGTATCATGTGCCATACTCTCTCTTCCATTGTCTTGGCAATTTTAAAGTTGGGCCCTATAGCAATGAGTTATGGGTTTGAAAATATATAAATCCAAAACCTGCAGCGCACGCCCCCGTGATTAGTCTCCTGAAAATGCTCTCTGAAAATTCCTTGTTCCCAACGTCCATATTACAACCTTACACCAGATAAATGACAAAATTTCTTTGCCTCGATGTAAAGTCTTTTTCTCTGCAGTACGTTTGTGCGTATCCTGTGCAACCACTCCATTAGGTGTTAATACAAAACTAAATATAATATGCTTGCTAGGACTAACCTTAATAATATTTGACTCCAAGACTCCCTCTTTCCACAGATTCAGTTTTGGTAGAATTGGACATTTCAATTGGCTTGGTATATGAAAGCTCCCTCTACCTATAGATAGAATAGACCTAACATGCAGGCAAGCGAATGAAACCATGAAAGTTGCATGCACTCTATTCGGACAAGTTCATTGTGTTTCTCTAAGTGGACAGAAAAGTCCAGCAGTTAGTGACACATTCCCTATGCTAGACCACTAATATCTATCTTGATTCCATGGATAAGAAAATGAATAATCTAGACTGCTTGAAGTTGCTCGAAAATCTGATTGAACTGATAAAGATACTTGAAAGACATATCCTTCCTTGACATGTCAAAGGTTTCTTTGATTCTTAAAGCAGGAATTATCTCCAAATGTCAAAACAAAAATCTAGATGTAACCAAAATTTGATTCCATTTTATTTCTATCTGGCAGCTCGACTTTCCATATAATCACAAGTGCATAACCCTTAACTACGAAAAAAACACTATATATATCTCATACTGTTCTATAGCATGTGGAACAATAAGCTTACTTACAATCAGGTCACCAACAAAAACGAATATACTTAAGCGAAGGATGCTTTACTGTAGCTACTAACTATCAAATATAGATTAATAGCACCCCTAAAAATGTTTTCATTTGTGATATACTCCCAACTTGTTGAAAATCGTAGATAACCTCCATATTTAAAACATTTTATGCGTAAAAACCCCTACTGCCAAATTTGCCGTTAAAAACTATAAAAATGTCAAAATTAAAAAGTAATAATTGCAATTTTAATATCTAAACTTTTTATTCTTTTACAAATTATACCCAATTTTTTTTATGTACCACCCACAATCTCGAACATTTAAAACTCTATTTTCCACCCCACTCCACTTCATCTTCTTCTCCAAAACTCTATTATTTTATTTAATTCCTTCCAAAACCTTCCTAAATCCCTCACCCCAAATTCCTCATTTCTTCTTTTCATTCCCAATATTACACTTTAAAACCCTCTTCCCAATCCTAAATCCATCAGTTACTAATGGCATTTTTGAACTGAAATTTTACAACTAAAGGCGTGCAAACGAACTGGACTACACAACCAAATCCTGGCGAGGATGTGAGGACTCCGCCTCTTCGTGTCTCTGGTGGACTTGGTTTCCTAGATTTTTCACAATTGCTAGTCTAATGAACCCATTAGGAAAAGAAAAATGGAAATATTGAAAATAAGAAAAAGAAAAAGACGAAGTGGGATGCGCTGAAGATAACAAAGCTTATGCAGATGAGTTGAAGAGAGCCCCTAGTCACGACTACTACTCCGTTGAAACAATGGAACGCTCGATGCTAAACTCGGGTACGAGCTTTAAACCAGAGCCCCATCACCCTGAAAATGATGATATTAGATTGGAGTTGACTCTGGGGTTCAATCCAGTGTTGCACAATCATCTGTCCACAATAATAGATTTATCTGATAGTGAAGTCTGATAAGAAAAAAATTGGAATTTTGGCGACTTCATACTAGTCTTTTCTCTTTAAGGCATAATATCCTTTTCCATTTTTGTTTTTCTAATGGTAGAGCTTATTTTCGATACTTCCATTTATGTATTTCTTTTTCCTCTATAGACTTGGAGAAGTATCGAAAATGAGAAAAGAAATGAAGAATTTGGGATGAGGGATTTAGGAGAATTTTGAAAGAGATCAAATAAAATAAAAAAGTTTTAGAAGAAGATGAAGTGGGGTGGAAAATAAAGTTCTAAAAGTTTGGAATTGTGAGTGCTAAAATTGGAATTATTACTTTTTAATTTTGACATTTTACTGTTTTTAACAGTAAATTTGACGGTAAAGAGTTTTTCGCACAAAAAGTTTCAAATAGAGGATTTTCTGTAATTTTCAATAGGTAGATATATCGCAAATGAAAAAGTTTCTATCGGATTTTCTAGCTATTAATCCATTAAATATCAAATATAACAAATACTGAGTTAGCAAGTAGAACGTTTGGATTGCATAGCAGACTTCCGATCATCATGAAGGGCAGTATCCTGGACAATTTTCTTTGCGCGATGACTCCCAATGTCTTCGTTCAATACCCAGTTTTCTTAGCTCCATCAAACCTTGCTCAACTACAAGACAAAATTTATTTTTAGTATAAAAATAATAAACATATAAATGGACCCTAAAACAGAGTATTACATCAGCATGATATCATCTATATTCTCGGTAATCTATGAGATGAATCAACCATCGGAAATTACAACCTCAGTAGGAATTAGACAAACTAATCTGATCATATATTCATTATCAGTGTGTTTCGGTAAATGAAAGAAAGATTTTTAATTCAAGAGCTAAAATCATCTCTTCATGTCATTAGCATTAAGTACACCACGTTATGATGTTTTAGCATATGTGCTAATGAGTTTAGTCGTTACATAAGAGTTTTAATATAATCTCTCCAAGAACACTGACCCCTGTACAATTTTTTTTTGCAAAAACATGTATTGTACATATTGAACATTTCACAATGCAATGCTGGACTCAACGGACCGAGCTAGTTGTACAATCTCGGTTGACAACCACTCACACAGTAAATTTTTTTTTTATTCACAGTGGGGTTCATTATTGTGAGTGATTGTCAACCACTTCGATCAATCATGATTGTAGAAATGGCATTGTTGGGACTCAACAAGTCCTAGTGATATTAGATAGACAATCTGAAAAAACATCTTTTCACAACATCAGACATAGACAACAGTTAACTTATAATGTGGATAAAAACAATTTTCAGAACATCCTATTTTTAAAATTTGCATCAAAATTGTTGTAATCTAGTGCAATAATATTTTTGAGCATGACCAATTTGTAGAATATACTAATTATATGGAAAATTCTACAAGCGAAAAGTAGGGAGAGCTGCATTAATGAGAAGGATTATTCTATGTGTACCTCGCGGGGGACACGTGTCCCTTATGGACACCTCTATGTGTACCTTGTGGTACACATAGCACAACCCTAATGAGAAAGCAAATGCAGTATAAACTTTCTATACTATAGAAAACTGTGTCTGGATAATAAAATCCTCGGACACATTTATAATTTATCGTCCCAGTCTAGACTACAGTAGAAATTACCATCAATAGCATCATGTGAAGTTGATGATTGCCCACTACGGTTAATCCAAAATTGAAGTCTCTTATTGGCTATGCCCTCCTCTATACCATGAGATTTTCTGCTTCTCCAAATATAAGCCATGCCTATGCAAGGAAGGTGTTTCAAAATTAACACAATCGTAGAAAGGACCGTATTTTATTTACTTTTTGATGTATTACTTTTAATGAAATATATTTTTATCTACTAGTGAGTACTAAGGCAATGTATAAAGAGGCCAGAATGTAAAGAATTTGTGGTAGAAATGACACCTCTTGGAAACGGAGGTCCCCAGACTCCTCTGGGCCCAATTCTGCAACCAAAAGAGGAAAAAGATGAACAAAATGTACGTGTATTTTCTGAGATATCTAACTAATGACATAAAGAGGCTCTGACAAATACTCATTTAATCCAGTAAGTATTACTACATCTGTCCCACAAAGATCGTCATGTTTCTTTTTTCACTCAGACTAAGAAAATTTAGTTAATATAGTTAGAACAATAAACTTTACTACCATCTTCCTAATATACCCCTACATTAATGCAATGCAATGTTCAAGATAATTAAATTATTCTTAGTACATTGTTTAATGTAATAATCAAGGTAATTAACATTGTAAAATCATCTAACAAGAAAGCATTAAAAAATTGCCAAAATGCGAACATTCAAATTTTATCAAAATGTGGGACTTTTTTTTTACACTAAATACAAATGAATAAATATCATAGAAGATGAAACATTGTTTTGATTTTTAATTTATTGTTCCTGTAATGGAGTGTTATATATTTGTGATAACAAAGCACATTAAATAAGGATATATCAGAAAACTAATATATTAACTACATTTTCAAATAATAAATGAGACTATAATTTGGGACAAGCGAAAAAGGAAAATAGGACTATCTTTATGGGACGGATATAGTATCATTTTTTGCCTTGTAAATAGCTCAATAAAATGATTAAGCTTAAGAATCCACTAGATACCAAGCCATGTATTCTCAGAGCATGTAATAGTCTGTTAAATAAAAGAATTGCTTCACGATCATTGACCCGATTTGGCATATACATATTCCTGCTTTAATAATTACAATATGAACAAAAGAATTGAACTTTCTATTGATCAAACGACCTTTTTGACATTAATTACCACCATTGCAAGATTATTAATAAGAAATTTAACATTTGTAGGGAAGAAAGGTGCAAATCTCAAAAATCTAAGATGGTTTCTTCTGACACCATAGAGATCAGCTTACACAGACAACTGAGCAGCATTTTTGGTTCATGACATGAGGCGCAAAAGGAGAATAGTGAATAAATATTAGTCACAAGGAAATACAGGATTGCTTGGATTGAAAAGAAGATATGTGCGGAGTATTGGAAACGAGGATAAAATGAACAACCCCAAGTCACTGAAGGTACACTTGCTTATCCAAGAATAGCAAAATGCAACTAGTGAACAAGTTACCAGGTATGAAAAATGACATTGATATGATATCCAGTTACCATAGACCTTAATACTGTCATTCTATTGTAATTGCTGAAAATAAAGGAATTGAACCCAAAATCCAATTAAGTACAAAGGTATCAGACAAGTTTTACCCCAATTATATTGGATATACAAAAAATACGGAATAAGTTAACACACAGAACTCACCAAATGCTTCCATATACTTCTGATCACTCGGGGACTTGAGATCTGTCACAATAGAATATATATAGAAAACATAAGTCTCAAGTTTCCAATGAAGCTATCGTCCAACATGTGCTAGTAGCTTAAATGAGTAAGGGATGAACGTAGTACAAGATCTCACAAATGCAAGTAAATCAACCAATCAAACGATTAAACTTTTACGAAGCAAAACTTCGCAATTAACAAGACCTAAAAACACAAAAGAGGAAATACTAGCTTAAATGTCAAAGAAAAGTCACACTTCATTCAAATTTCAGTATGAAAAAAAAAATTACATAATTTTTTTCTGGATAGAACATTTACAGAAAAGTTGCCCATAGAACAAATTCAGAATGAGAAAATGTAAAATGCTGAATTGGAAGATTAACGAGGCAGTTGAATAGAAGCAAGTAATGACACAAAACTTGACTTCAAAAGAAGAAAATTCATTACACAGAGTAGCAATAAACTATTCCTAATTTTGTCAAAGGTGTATCCAGAATTACTGGTGCCTGGAAAACAAAGTATCTACACCGACACATATAGGGTAGTAGAGATGCTGTGAAGTGTGCTAGAATCCATTCAATGATCTATCCTTTGGAGAGGCATCACCAATAAAGTTACAAATTGAGGACAAACCTGAGATGGATATTCAAGCAGAGTTTGGAAGTCGTTGTTGAGCCAATGCAACCACAATGGATTCGTCAACCTTAAAATGAACCATCAAAAAATACAACGTAGTTATTCTAATAGTCCCCTTTGAAGAAGATATGGATGAAGACATTTGATGGCATGAAGAGCTATGCAAACTAGTGCATGATAATGAATTAGAAGGAAAGAAGGAAAATTGCGACACTGAGTGACTTGATATGATGAATTGAATGTTCATAAAAAATAGAAAGAAAAAAAAAATCATAAGACCATGGCTGAAGAGAAGGTCGAGAGTAGTACGCCCCGAAACAAAGGAAATCGTTGCAGACCAAGTCCCAAGAGGAACCCCGTTTTCACGGTTTAGGTTGTTCCCATTTCGCTCCCCGCTGACTTCTATGAAGTTTATTTGTTTGCTACAGCTGATAAAATCGTTGTTTTAGACGATGCATACACCTTTTAAGGATAGCTTCTTCCTGCAGCAGCAACAGCAATAACAAACCATCCTTTGCATCATAATGCGTAGAGCTTTAACTTCAGACTCAGTTCCCCACAGCTGATCAACAGCAGTTGTAGCCTCATCTTTTGTAATCTAATTTAGTCAAAATGCAAAGCATTAAACGTAGGGGGAAAGACAAGCGGTTGTAAGTAAATGAAAGGTAGTTTTCTTTTTTACCTTAAACTCAGATCCCCAGGATTTCATTTCCACATCTACCCCATCTTTTGCCAGTTTTGCTTCTTTAAGCGCAGCCTATATCAGTCCTAATGTAACAAAATGGAAAAAAAGCACAAGCTTACGACTATCTAATAAATGGGACCAGTCTCCTTGCCACAAATCACTTACTCACAGGCTTTTACGTTTCATTTTCCCTCCTCTTATTCTGAGTACTCAATGATTATATCATAGCCAAAGTAAAGTAACCTGTTTGGCCAACCAATCAAAAATTACCTCTCTTTGCCTCAATGCAGCTTCCTTCCTGCAAATTTGCAATATGAGATCTCATCATGCAGTGATCAGACAATTAGAAG
The DNA here is from genome assembly GCA_903798345.1 of Fraxinus anomala. Lineage (NCBI taxonomy): Eukaryota > Viridiplantae > Streptophyta > Magnoliopsida > Lamiales > Oleaceae > Fraxinus > Fraxinus anomala. The sequence goes on along the minus strand of CAIGRN010201043.1, from coordinate 2,148 downwards.
TAAGGAGGCATATAAATGCATTTGTGGTCTTTACTATACCTGTTCAAAAAATTTTGCTTCTAAAGATACTCCTCCTCCAAGTGCAGCTACCTGAAGTATAATTGGTAGCCAAGTTGAGATGAGTTCAAAACAAACTCCATTACTTGGATGATGACAATTTTTTTTTATTAACTTCTAATCTATGTGATCCGCTAATCTAACAGCAGGAAGTATATATTCATTGATTTGTCCCCAGCACTTGTTAGCATTGGAACTATTTATTTAACAAGAGAAAAGAGGTAGACCTTTGTAATGATTTAAACAAAATCATGTAGCAAGCTAGTTGCTTGAATGTAGAATAACCTACTAAAGTGTTTGTGTGGGAGACATGATTTGAAGTGAAAAATGATGATTTTATTTTTATTTATTTATTTTGAGAATGTGGTTAAAAAGTAGGAGAAAGTTATGGATCCACGTGTAAAATTATTTTATTAGGAGAATGTGCGAATGACATGAGTTTAGGAAAAAAAATGATTTTCAAATAAGTTGTGCCAATCAGAGGGCTGAAAACATATGAAACATTGTAGTAAATGCATAACATCAATAATGTAGAATCATGTGGAAAAGGAAATCATCTAAGTTCTTGAAAAAGGGATATATTACATAGTGATGTTAAAATAGGCGAGCCGTCGTGGACCGAAATGACCCAGTACAATTATTGAACCGGACAGTTCCGATTAGCACCGGCCTGAAAAAAATTGTATAGACCAAGGAGACCACCAGTGATCTGAAAATTTGTCAGGTGGTCCCCGGGCTGGATCGGTTTGGTCCAAGCCAGATCAGACCACTTATAAGAAGTGGCTCCTATCCAGTTTTGAAAGAAAAGAAGAAGCTTAATTTGATCTCAAATTCTCAATCCATTTTTACAACTTTAATCCATTTTTACAACTTTAAGCCTCCGTTTGTTTTCCATACAAATTTACTAAAAATGAGAAATATGATCGTTATACATCACATCAAGCCTTCAAATTTGAATTTCTATATCTTGTGTGAGACCCAATAACGACTATATTTTTCATTCTCATTTTATAATAATGTGCTGAGAGGCTAAATTAAAGTTATCGCTGCTGACAACTGACACAAATCAATAGTGATTGCTACATTAATATTAATTAATTTTTCAAGATCAAATTAATTTTGGGTGATGCTAGCGGTACATCATCGGGGGTTACACCCCCCTCACATGGGGGTGGGATCCGCTTGAATGAAAAAATATTATTAAAGCGGGTCTCATCCCATATGAGAGGGGTGTAACCCCTTATGTACACTACTTGATGTCAAGTAGAATTACCTATTAATTTTTACCGCCTTAATTTAAGGTTATTGTGGCTGAAAGCAGACACTAATCAATAGTGATAGCTATATTTAATATTATTTAATTGTTCAAGATCAAATGAAGGTTGAAATTGGGAAACACAAGTTCCAATCCAACGGCAAGATACTTTATAATTAATTGTGGCTGACAGCTGACACAAATCATTAGTGATAGCTAAATTTAATATTAATTAATTTTTCAAGATTAAATGAAGGTTTAAATTGGGAAACACAAGTTCCAATCCAACGGCAAGATACTTTATAATTTATTGGAATTAATTTTTTTTTTACTGTTTTAACTAATGAAAACTAGCTAACTTTTTTCCTCAATTACATTTACGTATCAAGTTCTAATTAATCATATTGAGCGTATTAACCAAAAATTCAAAGGGAATATTCAGGAGTTGGACACATATAAAAAAAATTAAATTGATTTACTTCGATATCTGTTTCCAACTTCAAAAGAAACTCAATAATTCCTTATAACTGAGTGATTATAGTTTAAGTATCAACCGACTAGGTTGGACCATACTTAACCATTATGATTACGTCCGGACCAACAATCAGACTTAAAAGAAATAATTCCACTAAAATTATTAAATTCAATTTTTATATTTTGTCATTATATGGAATAATTTTATAATATCAGAACGAGCAGTATTTCTACTTACGCTTCAATAGGAGGGTTGAACATACTTTTGCATAAACTCTTCAAAATATTTATCTTCTGCAAAAGTAAAAGGCAACTCACTGCCAAAAATTCAGACATTCCAGTTTACCATGAGCGCTTTAGGG
>CAIGRN010201029.1:0-10551 GCA_903798345.1 Fraxinus anomala | reverse complement strand
CGGCTCGGCCCGGCCCTCTAAGGCTCGGGCCAAAAAGCTCGGGCCGAGCCTCATTTTTTTGGCCGGACTTTGCTCGGCTTGGCTCCGGCCCAAAAAAGCTCGAGTCGAGCCCGAGCTTTTTTTTTCGGCTCGACTCGTTGACATAGCTAAATATTATAGATACTCTTACTATAGAAAGGAAAACCAATACTACAAAACAAGCCATTTCGTAAGTTTCTTATTACAATTAAATATTCACTTGTTCATATTCAATTAGTTATTACACTTCGTTTGCCATTTTTTATATTCTTTCAGAGGTGATTGTGGTATGTACGTAGTAAAATATATAGAATTCTTGAGCATCGACCATCCAATAGAACAAGTTAATGGCTTCCATATGAATAGATGGAGGGAAAAGATAGCTGCCGATATGTTTGCCCTTGATTGTGAGCCGTAGGATCTTTTAAATGACTGCAATCGTTTTTGAAAAAAGTGGTCGGAATTGAAAACGACTCTTGTCGTTTTAAATGACTCAGTCGTTTTAGAGTTCCATGTGTATTTTTTGATGTATATATTTTTTGTGTTGTGACTAGTAGCTTAATTTTTCAGGTTGATTTAGTTTATATTACAAGGTAGATAATGTCGATTTTTTTTTAAAAAGGTTGGTTGTCATACTAAAGTAGTCAAAAAAGGCTATAAACTATTCGCTTTTTAAACGACCCTAGTCGTTTTCCTAAACCACTAGAGTTGTTTCAAAAGAATTCAAGTCGATTGAGATTCTTGTAGTTGTTTTAGTTTTATACAATTCATCGTGTTTCAAATTATGTGACTTACAATAACGTATAATGCAAGATGATGTGCGAATCAAACTTCTAACATTACATATCGTGTTTGGTTTCAACTTATTAGTTTAAAAAGAATAGGAAGATGAACTTCATTATATACAATTCATCGTGCTCCACTAAAAATATTCAAGTAATCGTGTTTAGTTTCAACATATTAGTTTAAAATGAATAAGAAGATGATCTTCATTATGTACAATTTACCGAGCTCCACTAAAAATATTCAAGTATACCGTATTTAGTTTCTAATTATGCGACTTACAAAAATGTATAATGCAAGATGTTGTGCGAATCAAACTTCTAACATTACATATCGTGTTTGGTTTCAACTTATTAGTTTAAAAAGAATAGAAAGATGAACTTCATTATATACAATTCATCGTGAAAAATACATCCATACACTTAAATAAATACAAATGACAATGAATATATATACCAATTAAAAAAAACACAAGATTAAACAATAATGAAAAGTGAAAATAATATCTTACCAATATAAAATGTAGAAATATAAGAATTTATTCTTTGATGTACTTCTTTATATTTCGAGCAAAACTAGATTAAAAGAAGAAAGAAGAATAAAAAGTAGAAGATTATAGATGCATTAAAGAAGAGGAGGAGGAGGAGAAGAACAATGAAAATAACGGTTACAATTTTGATTTGAAAAATGGGTATTATGATCATTATATGATAAGGACATTTAAGATATTTTAACAATATGTAAAAGGATAATTTGGACATTTTAACCTAAAAAGGCCTCAAATAAGTCAGGCCTAAAAAACTTGGCTTGACCAAGCCTTTTGTAAAAATTCCCCTTTTTTCTTCTGGTTCTGATTCTTTTCCATCCCCAATTACTCTTCACGTGACATTCCCCTAGAACCTCCCGCTGCAGTCAGCCGTCGCCACAACCACCGTTACACCGCCATGGTCTCTCTCTCTCTCTTTCTCTCTCCATATCTATATTTGCTTTCTCTATGCATAAATACATATAAGTGTATATTCAATAAATCGCCGTGCTAATTTGTGTATTTGCGCCCGTGTGTGAAAATTTGTGGGAGCAGGCGTTAGAGAAGAAACTGTCAAATCAATGAGAGAGATCAAGGTCCAGAAGCTTGTCCTCAGCATTTCCGTCGATGAGAGTGGAAATCGTCTCGCCAGAGTCACTAAGGTAATTCTTAAGCCACTGTAATCCTCGTGTTCTTCTACCGAACATTTTTAATTCAGTGTTTTGAAATAGTTTTTACGTTTTTTTTAAAAATAATTTTACAGGTCTTGGAACAACTTAGTGGACAGAGCCCTGATTTCTCCAAGGGTAAGTTTCTTGCATTGTTGCTGAGATGATTTCTTACTAAATGTGCTAATTTTAATTTATTGGAACAATTATTTTGTTTTCTATTAAAATGACTTAAAACTAACAGGAAACTCATGTTCTGCTTTTATTGGCATTTTCTTTCTTTAAAGGAAATGCAAGTGTGTATTTACTTGTCTTTTCTATTGTGGAATAGTTATGATTATAATCATAATGATGGTTTGAAAATAATTGCATTGTTAGTATGGTATTACAATTAATGTATGTATCGATGTTATTGTTTGATCAATTGCTTTGAAAATTTGATAACTTGAATGGGAGCTAGTCTCTTCTTCACTTTCTCAATCGAGCAGAATTTAGAATATTTATGTCTATTGAGAAACATTTTTGGGGTTTTTTTATTTCTGAAGTCAATGAAAAAAAAGGAATTTACAGGCAGTGAGAGCAAATGACTGAACTTTTCTTTTAGATTTTGTAAAAGAGCTCTCACGTTATTAATCAGCAATTCATAACTCCGTATTACCCTATGGTTAACTAGAGTCTGTGAAGACCAATATTGTTGATCATCACCATTTGATGTGCATATGCCTTCTTTCTTTTACTCATTGTGGCATTGTCAAGATACATTGTTAATAATCATGGAATATGGAGGGATATATTATGTGAGGCCCTATTTTAAAGCTAGGTAGAGTGGGCCTTTGATGGAGGAGACCATTATAAAAAGAATATACTTGACATTTTATTCCTAGTTATTTAAATGGCCCTTTAAGCAAAAGATGAAAGGGTTGTGCTTTCTCAATTCCATCTTAAAAATAAGGACCAAGTAAGAATTCTCCAATGAAAAATATGTTTTTGTTTTGGTCGACTGTCGACTGACAACTGACATATCCCCATGATCAAATGTGTTATTATTGATTTATTGTTATAATAATATGATTGATTATAAGTTTAATACATGCTTTGACTGATTTGGAAGTTAACTGATTTGGAAGTGACTGTTCTGCTCAATAAGTTAATTTTCAGCGGATATAGCTTGGTACCATGCAAGGACAGAAAGGCGGTATATGCCTTTTCTTAATTGAAGCTTATCTCTTCCGTTTTCATACAAAATTTAGGACAATGTATGAAGAAAAAATTTATGGTTTTAATGACATTCTTTTGTTTTTGGTTAACAGCAAGGTACACTATGAACTCCTTTGGAATCAGGCCTAATGAAAAGATTGCATGCTACGTTGCGGTCAGGGTGATAAGGCAATGCAACTCCTTGAAAGTGGGTTGAAGTTTAAGGAATATGAACCGTTGAGGATGAACTTTAGTGAGACTTGTTGTTTTGGCTTCAGTATTCAGGAACACATTGATCTTGGAATCAAGTATGAGAAGCCCATGCCACCAAAGCTTATATAATTTATGCATTTTGTAGAGCAAGGATTCTTTAACTTTTGAGTGCAAAGTTCTGTAGAATTAGTGATGGGTATTACGGCCAGAAAATGATGGGTATTAGTGAACTTCGAACTCTCTTATAGTTATTTATTTCTTTTGAATTATTGGAAGACTGTAACTTTCATTAGTGAAAAAACTTACACAATTTCGACATGGATAGATAAAGAAAAATCTATGCAAGTAATTTCTCCGGTTTGGTACTCAAGCAAAGTTTGTTTTATTTTTGGAAAAATGGAGTCCACAATAGCACCTGTTCCTTGAGATAAAACCCCAACCAACACATAACCAAAAATAACCCTTAAATAACCCTTGGTACAATTATCTTGCATGAAACTTTTATTTCATATATATACACACCCACACTTATATCAAAGATAGCTTGAATGAGTTGAATATCGAGGAGACCGGGCTATGTTTGAGCATAAACCAACACCAATTTCATTATATTCCCTTTGAAGAAAATTGAGTAATATTGAAGCACCTAGGTAGGATTTGGCTTGTTCTGCTTAAATTTAAATCGATTTTGGTTATTAAATGCAAGAACCAGTCGATTATAATCTGTCTGTGATAGCTAGAATTGATATATCAAGTTCACCTTACTTTTATTTTTGCAAATATACAAAATGTATCACATTAATCTAAATAGTTTAAATTAAGTGTTCTTAGTAAGCATAAACTTTATTCTGACGGTAAAAAAAAAAAAAAAACTTTCCTCTGTAGACGGAAATTCAAGAAATATCTAGACTTACACAAGGCAAACCGTTTAGGATTTATAGTTTCACACTTTAAGACACTTTCATTTTCTTAAGAAAATCTCCACATTCTACTAGAAAATGTTGGGCATTAGTGGACTTTGAAGTCTCTTTAAGTTATATATTTCTTTAGAATTATTGGAAGAATGTAACTTTCATTTGTGGAAAAACTTTTACAATTTCCACTTTGAAAGATACTGCATCCAATGGAATAATTCTCCGATTTGATAATTAAAGTTTGTTTTATTTATGGAAAAGTCCACTAATGCACCACTAATATCCTATGAGCAATGGAGTCCACTTCTATATATATATATATATATATATATATATATAACCATGAAAACTTTACTTCATTGATAACGGAGCACAAAGAAAGAAATGAGTGTGTTATTGTTATTGACATTATATTTGTATATTCTAAAATCTAGATAAACTAAAAATGAATATTAATTTCTCTAAACTAATATTAGACGACGGGCACTCACAACTTTCTATAATCCGTTTCTAATGGTTCTAACTACAACTAGGAGATAGTTACTATGTTCAAGCAATTTATACTTGGTGCATAATTTAAATAGAAATTTAAAACTTTGAACACCAGTTATGACATGGTAAATTCCGAAGGAAAAAATTCAAATGTCCCCATGTCAAAGGTCAAACAATCCACTAATTAATTGATAAAAAATACAATAGGATCCATTTTGTAATTTGGCAAATTAAAAAAGAACAATCAAAAGAAATTAAGAACCACTGCTTTGTATCTTCATCTTTGGACTTGTTAATAAAGTGGAATCAAACCCATCGATCTTGAATTTATAACCACTTTTCTATTGTACTTCCACAATTTTAATTAAGAACCATCATTCTTAACTCACACCCAGTAGCTTAATCCAGTGCACGGTCATTTGTATTCTCCAAGAATTTGAAGAAGACTTTGGCTTTGAAATAATCAATGAAGCATTGAATCCATATGAACTTGCAAGAAGACAACAAAACGTTGCATAGCTAGGTCACAAACTGGAATAAGTTATAGGTAAAGCAATTATCCAAAATAGAAATTAAATCTTATCTTATAATCTGAAATCAACACGGTAAGAAGACTTGGCATAAACAAAATATGTCAAAAGATATCCTATATTCGTAAAAGTCCAATATAAGGAAAGTTAACTTTAATTTAACACATCTATATATTTTCCTTCTAAATAAATCTAAAAATATCTAGGTAAAATGTTTATTTACATGAGCTGTACATTTATAACAAGAAGCCAGAACTACCTGTAATCCAGTTATAACCTGTAATCTTCTCACTTGGTTTTGACATTTTTGACTGTTAGGACTGATACCACTTGTTGTGACACTAATTATCGGATTTAGATGTTGAAGTTATATGGCAATATGAAGTATTAGATCAAGAATAAAAGAATACAAGAATATGACAGAAGAATTAGGAGATTTTATTGACTCAAGAATAGTGGAGAAAAGAGAAAAATTACAGTGATCCTAAAACCTAGTAATCATATATCTCACACTACATAATTGTAAATAAGAACCTAGTATCTATAGGCAACTATGTAGGGGACGTTCAAAACCCTAATAAGTGAGTTGTAATTGAAGTAGAATGCCAAAAATAAGTTAAAATGCAAAAACGGGCTTGAGTCGATAACACTGTCGCTCGAGCGATAGTCGGGCGACAATCCCGTCGTTTTGTCACCCGAGCGACGGGGTAGCGAGAGTCGGGCGATAGAGCTTCGGGTGAAAACTTGGAAGTGTTACTCGAGCGGCCAGTTAGCGGTAGGTTAGCGAAAAAGCGACGACTTTTCTTCTCGGTCCATAATTTATCATATTCAAGTCTAATACAAATTTCAACTCTCAATGTACTTCTAAACTAGAACTTCAACTTGACATAGAATTCTAATAGCATTCCAAATTTGAATTCTTCATGATATGCACTTCAATTAAAAATTTTCAATTATTTCAACAACTTCAACAAAAGAATTTGGGTCACACCCAAATTCCAACATTGACCATTAAAAATCAACAGAAATATTGAGCTAGCCAATTAATAAAGTTTCTAAAAATATGATTCATAGTTTTCCAACAATATTAACTAAATTCCTTTAGATAGATCGTTGTCAAACATCAATTCCATTTGGCTGAAAATCAAATAAATACGTGGAGGAAATTGAGGCAACAATACAGTTTTGAGGAACCTTCTTTTTAATAAATACAGGAGGGTGGAGATGTCCCACATGATTTATCAGCATTTATGAAGAAAGGTCTTCTTCAATTTTCCTCACTGCACCCTCAATTCTTTTTTTCATTTCTAGATGATTCATCTCCACTATTAATTAATGATAATGTAAGTAGGGGTGAACACTGCTCGATTCGGACGATTTGTGACAAATTTTCAAATAATCACTTAAAAGTTATTTGAAATTTTTCCAAATCAGACCCAACATAAATAGTATCATTAAAAATATTACAAACCAAAGTTCTATAATTCTAATAATTATAAGGCAACAATATGATGGAAATATTTTAACCTCTTAGTTAATACTAATTGACGCAACATTAGCAATTATAATGCATGATTCATTCTCTTTATAAAGGTAAGAATGTAGTGCATGGATTCAATGATTATCGTTAAATGATATAAAACAACTCATAAAAGATGTATAGAAAGATTAAATGCCATAATATTGTCGATAACTTTTTGTAAATCATTTAGTGATTTTACCTCATCTAAATATTGACGAATCAATATAGATTCCTTGTTACTATACATCCAATTTTAGAGTAAATTACTGCTTCAACCATATTTACATTCAACGAATTTCTAAAGGAATCAAGAATCTTACCACTAATGGGGAATGTACACTAGAAATAATTGTGAATGTTTGAATAGCTAACATATCTTTAGCAATTTAGGAGGACAATTTTGTATTTATTTGCATTCAATTTTCATCATAGTAATATGTCTAAATGCTCATTGATCAAATTTTCAAAACGACCATTTAAATAATCCACCGAATCAAGTGCTAGATTCAAGAAATTAATAGTAAAATCTAAAAATTAAGTTAAAATGTAAATAATTAATTAAGCAACTTGACTAGACAGTTGAGACACAAATAAAAAAAATGCTTTCCACTAAAAATTTAGGTAAACATGCTAAGGTCCTATTTGGTCTTATTCGTCAAAAAATGTAAGACGAGTAATAAAATAGACCTAAAGAATTTGATTTATTTCACACACAGACTATTTTAACTAATTACAGAGTTGTGGAATTAATGAATTTTAAATTGAATAAACAATTTTAAAAACTCAAATTGTCAAAGATAACAACTTAAGCACCTTTTGTTGATCACCAAAAATATGGTGAGTGCTGCACTATATTAAAGATGTTGAGCGTTGTACTCACATCTGTGCGTAATATTTACAAAACAGGTAGGCCAATGACGATAAAATTAACCTTTCCATCTGTGCCAATTTGGTTATGTAAGGACCCATGTTCATTGACTTGTATAACTAGGTTACGGTTTCAGATCTTCAGTTTTGAAGGTTACATACTTATAGCAACTACACGAAATGTTGAAGAATGTTGTCCTGATATCAAATTACTTGAGGGGACCTAAAATACTACTTTATCTACCACTCAATTATATCTAAACGGTTTATAAACACTTCCCAAACAAGCTCTCAAAAGGGTATGAAATCGGATAATAATTGCTCCATAAAGTAGCTACGATTAGCATTCAAAATTAGAGATTTTCTACTACATGTGAGTCCACATGTAGGACAATGACATAACGCACAAGTGATATTCTATTAGACAAAAAAAATTTCACCGACCAATGATAGAATGTCACTTGTGGATTATGTCATTGAGCTGTACACCTTGAATGTACAAGTAGAATAAACCTCAAAATTAATACCCATTCAATTGACGGTATGAAACCGAACGATAATTGGTCGTGAAAGTAGCTGCAATTAGCATTCGAAATTAATACCTACCCAACTAATGATATGAAACCGGATAATAATTGCACGTGGAAGTAGCTGAGATTAGCATTTGAAATTAATACCCATCCAACTAACGGTATGAAACCGGACAATAATTTCTCACTGAAGTAGTTGCAATTAGCCTTCGTTTGGTGCTCATTCTTGCCAAGAAAATGCATTTCGTCTTTCACATCATGAACAGTGTTTGTGTAAGTAAAGCCTGCAACAATTGACTTCTATGCAATTCTTTCAATTTTGCCCCTCCAGAAAAATTACTTTTTCAAATGTGTCGGCGAGGCAAAAGGGCACATATGTCAAATCATTTTGGAGTGGGTACTGTTGTACAAATGAGTGACCTGCAAGTTTGTCAGCATTACTGTGTAATGGTCAATTTTCTTTTACTTCAGCTGAAAAAATGCCTCCCAAACGGAGGCATCCAACTGATGATATGAAGTCGGACAATGATTGCTCACGGAAGGAGCTGTGATTAGCATTCAAAATTAATACCCATCCAACTAATGGTTTGAAACTGGACAATAATTGTTCGTGAAAGTAGCTACAATTAGCTTTCAAAATTAATATCCATCCAACTAAAGGTTTGAAATTGGACAATAATTGCTCATGAAAGTAGCTGCAATTATGAAACCGGATAATAATTGCTCGTGGAAGTAGTTGAGATTATCATTCAAAATTAATACCCATCCAACTAACGGTATGAAACCGGACTATAAGGATCCGTTTGATAGGCAAAGATGAAAAAGAATTTCAATTTCATGTTAGTTGGAAAATAAAAATCCACCAAATCCATAAGAATTCATTTTCCAGGAAAACAAAGAAAATGCAGCTTAAAGTGGTTGTACCTTGTCATTAGATTTTCATTTTCATATTGCAATCAAACGGGAAAATAAAAACCTACCAAACCCATAAGAATTCATTTTCCAAGAAAACAAAGAAAATGCAGTTTAAAGTGCTTGTATCTTGTAATTCGATTTTCATTTTCATATTGTAATCAAACGGTCAAAGTGTAAATCGTTTTCTTTGGATGCGACATTTTTTATGAAAAATGTGACAATTAAACATGGTCTAATTTCTTGCGAAAGTAGTTGCAATTAGCATTCTAAATTAATACCCATCCACCTACTGATTGCTTGTGGAAGGAGCTGTGATTAGCATTCAAAATTAATACCCATTCAACCACAACTAATCAAATATCCCATTGTACGTACCCTCATTATAATTAGAAGTCAAGACAGGAAAACCACCACAAGCAACTCAAACAACCTGAGGCTAAATCCGTCAAATTCAAGTAAGTCAGACTTCGCTAAACATCAGTATTTATAAATGGGTAAATTACATGCATACTACAATTTTTGTTAACTACACTACATTTTAATTATAATTTTGCTCAATTATAATCTCCAACTTTTTCGTTACATTTTTATCAAATATTACTTTTACAATACTTATAAGTATTTCAGAATAACGTATAATACACGTTCAACTTTAATTAGTATAGACCAAAAGTTGTAAAATATCTTATAAAGGATATTAAGCACTTCTAATAATGAATTTACAAGCACCGAGCTAGATAATTTAAATTAAGTGTTCTTAGTAACCACAAAAACCTTTCTTCTAGATATCAAAAAATAAAAAATAAAAATCTTCTGGAAACGGAAATTCAGGCCATATTTCATAAGATTGACTAAGATTTACACTTTTAAGTTATGCACTTATTTTTATTTTCTTAAGAAAATCTCTGCACTTATTTTTATTTTCTTAAGAAAATCTCTGCATTCTATTAGAAAGTGGGGAAATATTGGTGGACAATGAAATCTCCAAAGTCTAATTATTTCTTTTGGATTATTTGAAGATGAAGCCTCCATTTGAACAATTTCCACAATAAAAGATAAGGAAAAATCTCAACATCCAATGGAATAATTTTTCTAGTTTCATGGTCTAGCAAATTTTGTTTTATTTTTGGAAAAAGTGAAGTTCATAATGGTGTGATGAGCACCACTTCCTTGAGATAAAACCCCAACCAACACGTTAACCATAAATTACCTTATCGTTCTTAAGCTTCATTTTTTATATATATATACACACACACTTACACTTATATCAAACTCGTCATTACCAGTCCCCTCCCAATTATCTTTATGCATTTTAAATTAGCCATGGGACAGAATGCTATCTTTATGTTGCTGGCGTTGGTCTACTTGCTTATCAA
>CAIGRN010201016.1:0-16100 GCA_903798345.1 Fraxinus anomala | reverse complement strand
AAAACAATGATTTCAGGTCAAAATTAAAAATAAATAATGGAACCTTATTCCCGAGTTGAAACAAAATCACGGCCATGGCTGCCTTCTCTGAACTTGAAAGATCCATTCCCCTTATGAGGGACATAACCTTGTACCTTGTAGAATTCCTAAGGGACCTCAAGCACTCTGGATCTATGTAAGATATGTCAAAAATTACTAGAAGAAGTCACTATGATATCCATTTCATATATTTCTCTCTTTCTCCGCCACGTTGTTAGTAAAATGAGATAACTGTTGATATAATGGAGTCGAGTGCAACATAAATTCAAAATGTTTCAGCTAATATCCCTCAATGCTTTTCCAATTGAAACTGCCAAATTAAATAACTACTTGAACAAACCATCAGGCATCATTCTTTGCCAAATCAAATAACTACTTGAACAAACCATCAGGAATCATTCTTCCATTCCACCCCATCCGTCCTCAGTTGAGATTGGATTTTTTTGACTAATGGACACAGATTTTTATTTAATTAAGATCTGGTGAGTGATGATTTTAAGGACTTGATTATTATGAAAAAGCATGTAAAATCACTTCACCCAAAATTTCTTTCAAAAATCCAGGTGAAATAAAATATTTTAGATTCAATTATCAGAATTCGATCATTTCCACAAGTTTCGTGTCAATTACACGCATAGCCAGTTATACATGAACTAGAGAAACAATGGCAAGAGAGAGCAGAGATTATGGCTATTAGTCTGCAGGTATAATGCACGAGATGGGAAGAAGGGTACAAGGACCTCACATTTTTATGAATATTAACAAGCTTTTGTAAAAATAGTTCAGAAATTCGTACGACTTTTACATGCTAATTCTCCCCATGAAGGTGTTTAGGTTACTCTTCCCCCAAAACAAGAAAATTACTGTAAATCCTTTCCATCTCTACACATGGAATCATGTTTATGTGTGTTGTGTATTGGAAACTATGATGGCTTCAACCAATTAGCTATGAAAAGCACCAGATATTGCAGAATATGAACAAAAGCGAAGAATATTCTTCTCCTAAATTTTCTCATATGGCGTAATTGTGGTAAGTCTTTCTTATTTCTTCTTTTAAGGCAATGAGGGAGAGGTAATGTGGAAGTAGAGCTCAAAATCAATATCCATAATATAAGAAAATTGTTTTTGTGCTATAGCATCAAGAAATTGATCAATGCTTAATAAGGATTCAACAAAGAACCACAACCAAGAGAAAATCTACCTTAAAAATTTCTTTCACCTTGTCATGTTCATGTCCATTGGCAAGCTGGTATTCTCCATGCAAAGTATTTGATACGATTATCATCTCAAATGTCGCAGCATTATCATCCCATCCTGGTGTCCCTAGATAGTTTGCCGTAAGCTGGTTGGCTTCTAAAGCCTACACAAATTGGGTAAATGCTATTATATTTTTTATTTTTCGATATATACACTCAATTAAGATCCATTTGAGTGCTTGATGAAACTCAAGGTCCATTATGTTGATGGCTTCATGGTGGCCCAGTACTAAATCTGTAGGGAAGAACACTAGAAAACAATTGTAGAGCTTCTGGTAGCTGTAAATCATTTCGAATCAAACAGTGAGAACTTGGCTTTATAGAGAATGACCAATAAAGATCATGCTGTGTGTTTTAGTGTATCCATATCGTGTTTGGTGTATCTTGATAGCCCAACGAAAATTTGGGTGTTCGATACTTATAATTGATCTGGATTATTTCAACCAATTTGTCACTTTTTTCCTATTTATATTTTTCTATTTTTGTTCACAAGGTTAAGACTATTATTTCTTCAAAAAGGCAGCTCAAATTTTTTTGCTTCGACATTCCTTTGAGAAAAATAATACTAAGAGCTCGTAGTCTAGCAAGAAAATTCAATGATGTTGTCCTTCTAAATCAATGGGAAACAAGGTCTGCTTAAACAGCCTCCCTAACTTGCACTTAATTCAAACCCAGGCAGCACGTAACAAAGCAAAACAATAATAGTTCTTAGGATTGGTGGTCATATCCAATTTAAGGATTTCTCTAACACAATTACAGAGCTCTGATTCATGGAGTAAATGGATGAGAATCATACCTGTTGATAAGTTCCAGTTTTCAGTTTGCTGTGAACTCGATTGTTAAGATTTCTTTCTATATAAAATGTTTCTGTAACAGATGCTGATTCTGCTGCTGCAGTCACATTGCCTCCATCACCATTGCATGTCAGAAAGTGACCTTGAGAGGTACGGAACTGGAAGACTGACTCAGAAACTCTCCATAACTGCAGGGAAAGAAATGAACTAAATAACTGATCCACAGAAATTCATGAGTTATGCAAACTATGTGCATTTCATTACCAGAACATATTCACATGTCAAAGGAAATGAACTTCTAACTTTCGAGAAAACATGAGCAGCGGTTTCTCTATTTAAGTTAGCTGAACTTTATGGACAAGACAATCTAAATATTTAGCCAACACAATATGGATAATAACAAAGAATGACTAAATAATTATCGCATTCACTATATGACTAAAATAACAAAATTTTAAGAAGGTTTGGCACCCCGCTTCAATCCTTAAGATTGCAAAAAGATAATGATAATAGAAAAATGAAAAAATTATCATCAAAAAAAGGAAAGAAGGAAAGGAAAAAGCTATAAGTGATCCATACCCCAAAATAAATTGCCAACTAATTGGATGATGAATCACCAGCTCCTTTGACTTCTATGAAAGAAGTTATAAGATTAAAGAAGTTGCAACTTTCAGCCCAGTTGTTGCTGTAGTTTCTTCTTCATTATTTCATCAATCAGCAGGAATTCAGAAAATACTCAATATTAATAAGCCAGGAGATTAGGATTAGTATCAGGCTCACTAATTCATCTTATTTAGCTAGAATCTAGTTTCCTTCTTTTGAACCTCAAAATCAGGGAACTCTCACAACAAACAGTTAAAAGTGTTTCATAGCCAACAAAGAAAGTTCTGACATTATAGTTGTAAAAGGGTGAGTTATCTTAGACCAGGACAACTTGATTACTCTTGAAATATTAAGATTAAGCTAAAGCATTACATAGTTGGTTGAGAAATTCAATAGTCACAAATTTGTGATTGGAGATATCTACTAGAAGATTATTAACAACGAGCAATTCAATTGTGATTCTGACCCGAAATGTTTCCCATGACGAAGCAATATCCCTGTCAACCCTAACCTCCAAGCCGCCACCATTTTCAGCAGAAATATACTTCTGCAGAGTCACCGATTTGAATTGAACCTCTGTTCCATCCTACATTGAAGTCACCTTAAACCAGATTAGTCATCAGAAAATGTTGAAGCTATATTTTAAATAAATAAGTTTGTCCGCTATAACACCTTGGAGGTTCAGATGAAGTGGTCTGCTATGACATTAGAGCAAGCATAGGTCTTATATTCAAGGCTCAAAACGAAAGCCATGCACGCGTGGTGCTTTTGATGAAACAAATGAAAGTGAATCTAGTATTATGTAAGGGGAGATATGGAAGATATAATTTAATAAATAAATTTGTCCTTGTGCCTGTGGACTTCATAAAAAATTAGCATCCTCTACGAATAATAAAATTAGCCATTAAACATTTCCAGCTAGGCACGAGCACAAGCAACTAAAAATTTGAAGAGATGAACTTACAAGCATGTCTCCATTGAGGATATCATCAAAAAGAGAAGGTTTTATCCACCCTTCAATGACCAACCATCCGCCCAAGTTCACCCCTCTTACTCTTGAATTTCCATGTAGTCCTTCCACTTAAATTAAGGAATTTCAAAAACAAAACAAATCACATTCTGGGTTCTTAACATTTTCCTAGAACAATGTTTATAATTAATAAACCTCGAAATATAAACATAAAATTCCAAGAACTAACCTGAGAATCCAACTGCAAAGATGAGCCAACAGCATAGAAGAAATACCCAAACCCATTTGCAGAAAATAAGTTCCATGTAAAATGCGGTCCTCAATTCTATCACAGAATCAGTTATGCACAAGGCATCTACAGAAGAAAGTCGAAATATTCAACTAAACAAAAAGAAAAAAATAAAATTATTCAAGGCAATCAAGAAACTAAAAAAATACAGACGTAGAAAGGAAGGAGTATGTGAATTCCTTACTTAGTGCTCAATTAATTCCAAAAAGAATGTAATAAACAAATTGGAGACGTATACGAGGTCTATATTTTTAATTGCATTATTATATTATGGACGCAATCTCTAGAGTGCAGAAGAAGAAAAACTTACTTAAAATGGAAATATTATAAGAGTAGAAGGAAGGAAAGGAACAATATTCTAGTGTAGAAAGAAAGACGACGAACAGCAAAAAGCTCGATGATGATGACGACGACGACGATGATGCGTAGATAAGCTCAAGGAATATTAAGAAAGAAAAGGTGCCTGAGTTGGCTATTTGATTTTTGTACAATAGTTTACACTTTCTTTTTTGGCTTGGCATGAAAAGTAAAGAGAGAAGATTTTTGAGACATGCTGGATGCACATTTTTGGAGTACATCATACATGACACTTCTCTCATAATGATGGAGGCCCACAATNTTTTTGGCTTGGCATGAAAAGTAAAGAGAGAAGATTTTTGAGACATGCTGGATGCACATTTTTGGAGTACATCATACATGACACTTCTCTCATAATGATGGAGGCCCACAATTTAAAAAATCATGGACCCCACACTTCTTGGTAAGAGGAATACAAGAGTGTACATTAAGACTTGTTCAAAATTTTTTCTAACATACTCCAAGAAACAAAAAAAATTCGATTTCTTGAAATACATCATGCATGACACTCTTCTCATAATGATGGAGGCCCACAATTTAAAAAATCACGGGCCCCACACTCCTTGGTAAGAGGAACACAAGAGTGTACATTAAGACTTGTTCAAGATTTTTCCTAACATACTCCAAGAGACAAAAAAATTCCGAAAATCGAAATTTTGGTTTGGGTGGATTTACAAATTTTTAATTTAGATTGAGTACACTCAGATAGGAAATTATGTAGGTGGGGTCGCTCTGCAATTCGAATCAGCCCAAACTCACTTAACCCCGAAGTCAGAAGGGTGCAAAACCATAAATATGATATCACACCAGAAACTTCAAAGTTGACCTCTTCTTCTCTTTCCCTTGTCTCTGGGGCGAGCCACCCCTAGTTTTTTGAAGTTTCTTCCTCCTCAAATCCACTTTGCTTCTTCGACCCATTTCCGTCGGAGCTAAAGGTGACGCAAAAACTTTCATTAGCATTTAAAAACTTTCATTGCAAAAAACCCATTTTCAGAGGCACTACTGATTCAACACTTGCACTTGATGACATCTTCTTCTTGCTTTTCATTTAAGCCATGTTTGACAATTATACTTTCGAAAGGAAAATATGTGGTTAAAAATATGGAAAAGTTATAAGTTTACAAGCAGAATATTTTATTGTATGAATGCGTGGTTGAAAATGAGTACGTAGAAAAAAAAAAAGTTTGAACTATATGGTTGTGAAACAAGGATGGGTTCTGAATTTCAATCCAAACAGTTAAGTTCAACTTCAAGAATTTCTCAGTGGGATGTTGGGTGTGGAGTGAAGTGGGTGACCGATGAGGGAATATATTGGAAACCCTTGTTGTCTGAATTTTACTTTATTGTAATAAGCCTGAAGAGTTGATGATATAGTATTTAGGATAAATTTAAGAATCTCAATCATTTTGCGACCGAGATAAGAGAAATTGAGTGATTCTAAAATACATACGAGGGTTGTATTATGGATACATAGCACAATATATAATGATGTCTATAATGGTCACATGGAAACCCCCTATTAGGGGGGGCACTTGAGGGTTTGAATATAAATGGACTTTACCTGAAATTTCTTTAGGTTCGACCTCAATGAAAAAAGAAAATGGGGCATCTAACAACGCTGTAATGGCTCCATTTCCCTTTTCTTGAAGGGCATTACAGTCTGCCCGTGGATTAAGCAGGTTAAGCGAGCTCTCAAATTTAAAATTTACAATTTTTTTTTTTTTCGCTTTTTCTTGTTAAAATTTTTGTTGATAATTAATGACATTAAAAAATAATAAAATACGAATAAATTTTTTGTCATAATGCTGAAAACATAAATAACTCAACAAAATTAATTTACTGAAAATATATAGAAAAAAAACTTGGGAACAAAATGAAAATTAAACAAAATCTATACATCTATAATATTATAAAAAAGTGAAAATATATAACTTATCTATCAACATCTAATAAATAATAATAATTTTTTTTTTTGATGTATCACTATCAATAATTTTATCTAAACTAATATATAATAATTTCAATCAGAATCACAAACAATCATACAATTGAATATCAATGGCTTTTTATTAGTGACTGAAGCATCTCGTAGGTTCCCAATAACATCACTGACGATATTGTCATTGGTAATTGTTGATGAAATCGTCGATCAAAGATATCATGTTCGACAATTTCATTTGATTTATCTATATATATTGGTTTCCATGTTAGATCACCAACAGTCATATCATCAATGATCAGATAGAATTTTCGCCAATGAGAATTTGTTCCATTAACCATTTTTTTTGATTGATTATTGTTCCTCGAAAAGGTCCCTTCAACGATTTTTTTTTCCAAGTCCTCAAATTGTTTTAAATGTTCTATGAGAGCATAAATTGTGCAGATGTTTCTTAACATCAAGGCCGATTAATAGTCAAATCCAATGATGAGGAAGCATAGAGAAGCATGTTTAAACTTCTTTTAGAGGTATTAAGAAATATTTGTACATGGAGGGTCACATAGTTCTTATAGAAATATAACATTCTCACGTCAGTCATATCTGAATATTCTTAGGGATTAAGGTTACAATGACACATCATATTGTTCATCTTGTATTCCTTATCTTACTTCGCTTTCCATATATGATGCCAATAAGCTGATATCTTTATCACTCTTCTTTAACCTCTAAATCTTTCTTAAAAAATTAAGTTAAAGTCTAGATGGCGTTGAAGTAGTAGTTTTAGTATAGATGGCGTTGAAGTAGTAGTTTTAGTAGTAATGTGATACAAAAGTTAGCATGAGAAGAACGGTGGATGAATCTCAAACCATGACCCTCCTTTATGCATGGATAATGTTCTTGTTTTCTCGTAATCCTAAAGGTCATGACCATGATGCCTTCCAATGATCTTTTTTAATTAGTGCCTCAACTCTCAACGTTGCAAGGACGTGAAAAGGCAGTGGACTTAGTGGGCAATACATGGAGGGGAAACATACATAATTACAAAAATTTCAATATGCACTTTCAAAAATAAGATATTTGTAAAAAAAGTTTCAAAAATAAATGTGACTACCTGATAACAATTTTGTGACTTATTAATTAATTATACATATCAAAGTCACGCTAACACGCAATTTATGGTCACGATCACGTGCAATCACACATTTACAAATCCCAAAGACAAATTGTGAGTCACTATTAAAAATTTAGTTACAAATCACCCAAATTTTTAGGTCACATTATTTATTGGTCACAATCACCAAATAATTGTCACAAACGCTCTTCATCCCACTCCACCACCGGTACCACCTATATGTCACACCACTTTACCACCACCACCATCGACACCACCCAAACGTCGCACCACTTAACCACCACCATGTAGATCTATTCACTGTAAACCACCACCACGCAAACATCTGCACACCAAAACATCCACCGTACCACCACCAGAGCATATTTGACTAGTGTGAAGAGATCTTGAGTTTCATAATTGAATTCGGTTCGAGGTGTAAGAGATCTTGTTGGTGGAGAAGATCTAGTTCGTCGTCACTTTCTCCGATATCACCATCTAGACCAGCTATTTTAACCTCTCCAGCGAGCCATAGCAATGTGATATCTCGCAAGGCCACCTCTCCATCGCCTTCTTTGACAAGCTATGGAAACGTTCAATCTCAAGGAGCCACCTCCCCCTTCGACAAGCCATAGCAATATCCCGTTTCTCGAAGCCACCTCTCCTTTCGCCTTCCAGCAAACAAAAAAAAAAACAACTGGATATCCAGACAACATCCACTAGCAATCGGGTTCCGAAGATGCCGTATTTGGGTGAGAGAGAGAGAGAGAGTGCAAAAGAGATGTGAGAGGAGAAGGTGGTGGCGGATTTTCGATAATGTTAGTCAGTGTTGGTAGATGCCGATCGAGGTTGGTAGGTGTCATAGATAGAGAGAACAAAGAGGAAGATTATATAGAGAGAGGGAGGGGGGAGGGGCTCACAGATATTGGTATGAGGCAGTGTGGGTGTGGTGTGGTGCACCTGATTTTTAAAAGAAAAATTTGTATAAATGAGAAGTTGGAAAATAGATGTAGGTGTAATTTACTAATTTCTTCTAAAGTTAGATTGGTATAGCCTGGAATTCATGATGGGTTGTGAGCCTACATTACGGGCCCAACATCTAGTTAGCTATAAAATAAAATTTTATTAACAATGCCATCGGATAGACGCACAACGGTACCAATTTCTTGCCTAGGAGTAGATTCTTAATAAAATTAGTCGTTAAGCATGTGGTTCCAAATATTTTTTTTTAACAATTTTTTTTATTATGTGTTTAAATTTAAATTACAAAATTTAGCTCCCAACCTCCCATATCCACTCTATTCCAAATGAGAGATTATAAGAATGAAAATTGCATGAAATCCTCTCACAAGCTATATTAAGATTCAAAAATTTGTATGAAACTCGTCAATAAAATACTATATATAAATTAAAAGGGTATTAAACCATCATTTTAGCGTAAAGAAATGTAAAAATTGTTGCTTCTTGTATTGTAAAAATTAATGGAACTATTTTCATCCTTACA
Source organism: Fraxinus anomala (assembly GCA_903798345.1). Taxonomy (NCBI): domain Eukaryota; kingdom Viridiplantae; phylum Streptophyta; class Magnoliopsida; order Lamiales; family Oleaceae; genus Fraxinus; species Fraxinus anomala. Next base: position 7,238 of record CAIGRN010201016.1, on the reverse strand, counting down.
AAATGTTGATAAAGAATGCAAATAGTTTAATACAAATTACATAGCTCTTGATAATTTATTTTACACACTATAAAATTCTTTGAAAATTTTTAGTTGCTGTAATTATATAATGTATTAATGTCATACCTATAAATCCAAATTGCAATACAGCTATAGTATCAAATAATTTTTGCAGCTTACTGTGTACCCACTGAATTAATTACTAGATTGTATTATTTCATTAATAAACAACACCAAACTAAGGATACACCAAAATAAGGTCTGGAATTTCGTCGTCTATGACAAGCCCCACCGCTACTTAACGCGTAATACTTTAAACAAACCATTGACCACGACAAAACCAAACAAAACTGAAACCACAGGTGAACTTCTTGCATAGATCTCAGCAAATATGCCGAAAAAAATCTAGCATTAAGCAATAAATTCCACCATTTTCACCCCCACCACTTTGAAAAATATCGTAGGAAACTCTCAGCAAGAATTTCATCTTCTTTGTTCTTTTACATACAAGGTAACTATTTAATCTAATCCCCTTTTTTGATTCTCGTCTCTGTTTCTTGAAATCTTCTTGATGGGTTTTCCTCATAGAAAATTTTTGTTAGAAGATAAAACTCTTAAAGCTGATAAGGGCGATCATGGGTGCGAGAACAGAGATGTTCGGTTAACTCCATCTCCAGTTCCACCTTTCTCAAAGCATCAAATGTCCACCATTTTGATTCTTATGCTTTGTATTCTTGCGGCTGCTTTTGTGTTTTTCGTCTATCTCACAATCCGTAAATACCTTTGGAATTTGAGAAATTCTAGGAGGAGAAATTCACAAACTGTAGAGAATGCTAACAATCGGGAGGATTTTATTGATGAGAATCAGGGGCAAGTGGTGGATTATCCCATATGGTATATTCGTACTGTTGGGCTTCAACAATCAGTAATTGATTCTATTGCGGTGTTTAAGTATGAAAAAGACCAGGGTTTGATTGAAGGGACAGACTGTTCTGTTTGTTTGAATGAGTTTCAAGAAGATGAGAATCTTAGGCTTTTGCCAAAGTGTAGCCATGCTTTTCATGTACCTTGTATAGATACTTGGTTAAGATCCCATCAAAATTGTCCCGTTTGTCGCGCTCCAATAGTCAGCAATACGAATTCAGCTCCGGTGAGCTCCGTGTTAACAAACTCGAATGATTTAGCTTCGAGGGAAGAGGCTCGAGTGGATCAAAGCGTAATGGAAACAGATGACACTAGGGAAATGAGGGTTGGGATTGAAAATGGATCATCAACACAAATTGAAGATGGAAAATTGGCTGACTTTTTGCAAAAGAACTCAACTCGTCACAATCTGAGGAACAGTAAGCTACGAGTACTAAGTGATTTGGTTGATAATCGGATGAAATTAGATGAGGAATTGCAACCCGTTAGGAGATCAATATCAATGGATTTTTCTTCTGCTTCAATGATTTATAGTGCGGTGGTTGACATTCAGGCGGAAAAAGATGAAGGGTGTTCAGATACTAGACTGGCAATTGTGGAGAAGCAAAATTCAGATATGAATGCAAAGAGGAGGAGCAGAAATTCAAGCATATACAGGCTAATAAAGAGTGCTTCATTTGGGCGTTCCCTGCAGAAAGGGCCTATTCCAATGAAGAAGTCATCTTCGTATATTGCCAAGCACTCCCTAAGAAAGTACAGTGCAAGCCAGGATTCAATCCAAACTCAAGCATGAGATGAAGACTGACGTCATATATTTATTTCCAGTAATAATATCTACTTATAGCATGGCAGAGGCATATGATTTTGAAAACATAGTGAATGAGCTGATTAGTCTATGAGGTCATGTTTGGTGGTGGCATGGAATATGGAATTCGAGGTTTTAACAAAAATGAAAGCAGAGAAGTAAATGATTTTGTCCATTTCTCGAAACTCCTATTCCATGTCCACAAACATATTGACAATCAGTTTTTTTCTTGAGATGTATTCTTGCACAACTATGTGTACAATTGTTGCTTTGGTGCAAAACAAATCAAAATATGGCTTTCTTTTAAGGCAGTATAAATCATGCTGATGTCCCAAATTCTGAATGTTGTGTCAGCTTTGCTTGGAAAAATCTTAACTCATTTTGTTTTGCTTATATTTGTGCTTACCAGACTTTGTTGCAATGCTGCAATGGTATGTAACTCTACCAATTAGAGAAAGAATTTAAGAAATTCGCTCATTATAAAGTCTAGTCGAGTCTTGTACACTAAACACAAGTCGGGAAGTGTAAGGATCACGTAATGCTGTCTAAATCATACTAAGGTTGATCCTCAACCCAATTGGCGCGGAGGAATCAATAACGAATGGGTCCTCATTCGCTCTCGTCCTTTCAAAAAAGCATTTTTCTACACTATTTTCCCCCTCATTTTCCAAACTGAGTCAAAGTCATGTGAACATTTCATGATGCAGGCATAAGCGTGTAAAGAAAATTAACACTTAATATCCTTATTCTGATGGAATACCAAATGGAATTGAAAAAAAAAAAGGGAAAAACTCCTCGTTCTATAATTTCGTATACAAAAATAACCAACCATACAATCTGTAAAAAAGTGCTTTTTGTAGAGCAAATTAACTCCATGTTTGGATTGGCTAAAAATCAGTTTTTAAATAGATTTTGATAAAAGTTAATGAAATGTCGAAAAATTAATAAAAATTGTAGATATCATAAAACATGTGATTGAAAATAAATTTAAAAAAATTGGAACCAAATAGGGGCTAAATCTTTATTAGAATTTCATTTCAACGTAGATACACGTGCTTTTTAAAAAATTACATAAACATATCTGGACATTTGTTGCTTTATAAACATAATAATATTTTTTTTTTTTTTTTTGTTTTTTTGATATTCAGGTATCCCAGCTAACGCCAGACTATATCCTGGACCATCCATCACCGACCTCTCAGCAATGGACGGAAGTAAATCGCGGGATATGCCTCAACTGGATTCCAGGTTCCCCTCACCAACTGTACACTTCTGCGCACAAGAGATCCTCCTCCATAATGATTGCTCCATACCAAATAAATCTGGCCGCAGGTTCCCACTAGGATTCGAACCCCCACCCTACCGCTGGAAGCGAATTATATGTTGATTGATCCACCAATTGAATTATGCCCCGAGGGGCTAAACATAATAATATTATTCATTAGCAACGGTGATGAAGAACAATACATATGACAGGGTCCCATCACATTATGCAATGAATAAAATTGCATTTCAATTGCATTGGACAGTGTACAGGTAGACCCCACTGGTTTCTCATTAGTCATTCCTAATGATTTTTCCCCTATTTTCAATTAGATGTGATATTGCTTCTAATTAAAACAAATTGTCTATATGTAAAAATCTCATATAAACTACAAAAAACAATTTTAAATTTTTTTTAGCAGAAGTCGATTCATGTTGGACAAGGATTTTTAGGCCAACTTATCTACTTATGAAATTTGACCACCTTATTTTATTAATATGAAAAAAGTACACGGGGAGGGTGCATGAAACCTTTCATCCAAAAAACTACAAGATATATTTTCAAATTTTAATTTATACAAACACAAAACTAGCTAAGAGCCTCACTTGAGAGATCAGTATGACGGTCATATATGTGCACGTGGAACATTATGGACATATATAAACACAACACTAGAAAGTACATGCGCAAGGAGGGGCATGAAACCTTACATCCAAAAACCTACGAGATATATTTTCAATTTGAATTTGTATGAATACAACACTAGCTAAGAGCCTCACGGTTGAAATTGGTGGGACAGTCATATATGCCACGTGGTAATTGATGACACGTCATTTGTGTCATTATTAACATTTGTTATATTCTTTCATATACTTTTTCTTATAAGAAAGAAATAGAATAAATGTTACTCATTGGAAGTTCAAATTTATCGAATATTTAGACCCAATGTTTGGAATTACACAATTAAAAACAAGAAGCCACTTTTTAATTGTTTCAGGTGATTAGTCAATCAAGTTCAATTACCCTATAATTTGAATGTCATAATCAATAACTAAAGTAGTAAAGAACACAAAGATGATCACGAAAAAATCATAATTGGGTAAAAACTCCAAACGTATTGCTAATCAATAATACACTATAAATCGAAGTAAACTTATAGTATGGTCCAGACTCGTCTACTTCGTAGAACTTCTGACCTCAATTCTGGCAATCTCTATTGATCCTATTAGAGGTGTACTCTTTTAAAACAAATCCCGACTCTTGATTTATACTTTAGCCCTCCCGGACTAAGTTCTCTTGAAGTTAGATCCCGACTTCGGTACCTCACCTTAATCCTCCTGAATTTATGTTCTGCAACAACTCCTCGATCCTTGGTATCGATTTATCTCCAATAGATTAGGTTGTTTGGTATTTGATTAAAGGATCTTGTGTGTTTTGATCTTTGATTTAATACGAAACAATATGGTTTGATCAAGAAAATATGTTTTAGAAATTTATGGATCAAGTAATATGTGGTGGTTGAATTTTGAAATCAATGAATGTTTTGGACCATTAAAAAATTGATCTCTATATGAAATAAATTTGATTCAACACACTTTTGGACGTCTCATAAAATTGTATATTTATAATGAGTAGTTTTTTGGAATGAAAATGAACTCAAAATCAGTTTGAAAATTGAATGTTACTGTTTCTTGGATAACCACGTCACTTGAGCGTCGATCCAGCTATATGCAAGCAACAGTTGAGCAGTTGTCAGTATTTTCATCATAACGTTCTCTCACGATATTCGATTGATGTGATTTAATATGCGTTGGAAAGGTACCTCAAAGAACTACATTTTTTCTAGAGTAACCTTATTCAAATTTCAATATTTTCTATGTGAAAAATGCGTTGCAAGTTGCTGGTGAGAATTTGTAACATAACTTGTGCCACTCTTTAATACTCTTTAGATTTCTAATTGCATTTCAATGATCATATGTAATCTTATTGGATATATTGAACTCTTTCAAGATCTATACTACGAATTTCAACTTTTTTGCTATAATTAAGATTCAATAACTCATATTTTGACTTTAATTATAATTTGATAAACTTCTACTACAATTTAATTAGGATATGATATTGACTAAAGAAATTGTCAATTACAAATTTAGAAAGTGTCAATTATAATTTGGACTTAACACTTCAATTAAGTGGACTATCTTGATTATAAATAAGCCGGCATAAATAGTTCCCTGATTTACACTTATATTTATGTACACCTTAAATAAAAAATCCCAGTATCACCACAAATAAAAATCATACTTACATTTATCACTTATCGTAGGATTTTCATATTGAATTTCAAGAAAGACGAGCAACTTATTTGTGATTGTTAGTAGCCGTGCATTCACACCGTGGTGTATCTCTTTTTCTTTTTCTTTTTAAATGGGTTTGGAGTATATTTGTAAAATAGATGAGATATAATTATAAAAATTATAATGGGTGTATATATAGTGTAATGTAACTAACAAAATTCGTGGTGCGAAGAATTTCTCTCCAATAATCGTATAAGATATTTGTGCAAACGCCCTATATTTTAATTCTAATTCATATAAGAATGTCAATGTGCCTAAACCAATCGTATTAATCTCAAATATTATTTTGTTTACATCTTAAACAATATTTTACTAATAATAATCATTACGTATTTCTAAGCATATATGTATTATAGTTTAGGAAACTAACATGAATAGAACTAATAAAGATAAAATCACATATATGCGCTCATTTGCAGACTTCAAATTTGACCACCAGCTTTTGTGAATCTAGTTAGAGGTGCAAGATAAGTCTTCAACTCAATACGATTTGTCACTGAATAGTTGAATAAAAGATCTGATCTACAATTAAGTTAGCCTTTATTTGGTCTAGATTCTTTAAAATTTATTTTCTACTACATATCCTCCCAATAAAATAATTGTATACATGGACCCATAATTTTTTTCTACTTTTTAACTGTCAATTTTTCAAAAATATTACTTTTCATCAAATTTAGGGCTTGTTTGAAAGGGATTTTAATTAGATTAAAATTGAAAATATAGTCGTTATTGGGTCTCACTCGTCTAATAAAACTCAACAATAACGATTAGTTTTTCAATTTTAATTCAATTAAAATCTCTTCCAAACAAGCTCTATTCTAAAAAAAAATCAACATCAAATATGCCCTTACACTACCAGATAGGAATGACAAAAAAGCTCGTTGGTTCGGGGGGCTCAAGCTCGGCCTGGAAAAAGTCCAAGCCGGACTAGCTCGTGGCTCGGTGGATTTTGGGATGTCGGCTAGAGCTCGGGCCAGCCCGTGTGACTTGTCGAACCAAATAGGCTGAGCCCATTAATAATAATCATAATAATAATAACAACAACAATAAAATCGAAACAAGAAGAAAAAAAGACAGGTAGCTTTGAATTTAAAAAAAAAAAAAAAATCGAGTCGGCTGGCCTGCTAAGGCTCGAGCCAAAAAATACTCAAAATATTTTTTGCTCAAAGTTTCGACTCATTGATATGGCTACTACTGGATATGCTGTAGCCTATTAGAAAATCCAATTCAATTCAACATGCTGACTTTATGCTTGTAGAATTTGAAACATACAAATAGTAATCTCAAACGGTGAAGGATAAAAAAACCGTGTAAAAAAATTACTTTTCCAATACTTGTATCATTTTCTTAACTAGTTCTTACAAAACTAATTTAAATTTAAGCTTCTCAAATAGACCAATTAAAACCCAAAACACAACTTTATTCAACTTGTATTAGTATTTTATTGTCTTCCAAATTAGATTGTTCTACAACTACCCAAAGAAACCATACTTTTTCTATCACCTTTCGTTTGCTTTTTTACACGCCCTTGCTTTTGACAACGATTCTTCTCAATATAAGATTTACCGGGTTGTACTTGGCTTCATCTTTTCTCACTGTCATTACGTATTTTAGTGGTGAATCTAACTAGTTAACAAAAGTCATAAAAAGTCCTCGATTTGAGTGAAAACTTGCTAAAGGTAGACATTCACTGATTCAATGGAATACGAAAAATGATATAAAAAAAAGGTTGAATCCCAACTTTGAGGGTCCCCCACTGCCCCACCTCTAGAGCATTGTGGATGAAGTAAATCGCAGGATGTGACTCAGCAGGTTAGGGTACAAGAGCTGTCATACTAGTGCCCACAAAGAGTCCAATTTCATACCTTATAAGAGGCAGAAATCGAAC
>CAIGRN010201014.1:0-32531 GCA_903798345.1 Fraxinus anomala | reverse complement strand
GATCTGGTTGTGGTGGTGAGGTGTTGGTTTTGATTTTTGTTGTTGGAGTGGTGGTGGTGGTTTCCATATTTTGGTGGTGTTGGGGGTTTGGGTTGATTTTTGTTGATGGTGTAGGTGGAGTTGCTGGCGATGAGGGTTGGTGATGATAGTGGTGGTCATGGCGGTGATGCGTTGGTTGTACGTGAGATGCGCATGGGGTGGGGGTGTTTGCAACCAATTATTTGAGATTATGACCAATAAATTGGATATTTTGTGACCAATAAATAATATGTGATCTAAAATTTTGAATTGTGACTTTAACATTTGTGATTTGTGACCGATAAATTGATATTGTGATCAATAAATTGGATATTTTGTGACCAATAAATAATATGTGACTTATTAATTTGATAGATTCGTGACCGATGAATAAATTGTGACCTATAAATTTTTTAAATTTTAAATTTTTTATTTGTAACTGATGAACAAATTGTGACCATAAAATAATTTAATACATATAAAAATTTTGATTTGTGGTCGAAAAATAATATGTGACTAATTAAATAGTTAATTTGTGACCAAATTGTATAGATCTGTGATCTTAATATATTTAATTAATTAAATATATAATTAATTAATTAAGTCATAAATAATTTTAATAAAAACCTAATTTTTTAAATTTAAAATCTCTATTCTTAATTTTGAAATTTGTGATACTTAATCCCTTACTTATGAAATTTTCCCGAGCATAAACCTTTTATGTGGGCCACATGCTACCAATTTTTAGGGCTGGCCAATAGCCTTAGAATGTAATATGGGCCTGGACCATAATGGTACTAAGGGCCAGTCCATTAAGTACTAACCAAAAAGTTGAATTGTGGGAACTGAATCTCGACTGTAAGAATTCTTTCTTTTTGGTCAAGCGTTTGCACAAAACTCTTGGGGGTATTTTTCGTTTTTTTATTATTTAACTTGATATTTCAACTTTTATTTTTTTTAATGGTCAAATGCCAAAAATGAAATACCCAGTCATTTCCACTTATTTCCTTCAATAGAACACGATATAGGCGGAGGGAGGGGCCAGGCCCAACTAAACTTTACAAGGGAAATAAATTTTTTAATGTCCCGTATATCCATTGCATCCTTATTTTGAAGAGTTTATTGTTTCGATTTCGTTAATTGGACATCACAACTTCTAGATTCATTTACCTATCGAAGATGTGACGAGATTTGATTAGATCAAAATCTCATCAAACAAATAAAAAAAAAAAAACCCTTAGCAAAATAAATGTCTCCCTTAGCAAAATAAACACCTCGACCTTCACTAATATTTGTGGAATAGTCGGCCCAACCAACTGTTAATAGTCGGGGTCGTCTGTGTGGTCGACGTTGGGATGGATGTGTCAACTGTGGAGACTGGATCTCTACTGCGGGATACCCAGTCATTTCCACTTATTTCCTTCAATAGAACACGATATGGGCGGAGGGAGGGCCAGACCCAACTAAACTTTACAAGGGAAATAAATTTTTTAATGTCCCGTATATCCATTGCATCCTTATTTTGAAGAGTTTATTGTTTCGATTGCGTTAATTGGACATCACAACTTCTAGATTCATTTACCTATCGAATATGTGAAGAAATTTGATTAGATCAAAATCTCATCAAACAAATTAAAAAACAAAAAACCCTTAGCAAAATAAATGTCCCCCTTAGCAAAATAAATGTCTCGACTTTCGCTAATATTTGTGGAATAGTCGGCCCAACCGACTGTTAATAGTCGGGGTCATCTGTGTGGTGGTCGACGTTGGGATGGCTGTGTCAATTGTGGAGACTGGATCTCGACTACGGGAATTTTTTTTCTGTTTGGTCCACTATTTACACAAGACTCTTGGGAGTATTTTTGGCTTTTTGTTCTTTAACTGAACATTTCAACTTTTATTTTTTCATTCTTTCTTTTTTTAATGGTCAAATGTCAAAAAGGAAATATGGCAAGGTTAACCGGCCATTTCCACTTATTTGCTCCAATAGGAGACGATATGGGCGGAGGGAGGGGGCCAGGCCCAACTAAAATTTATAAGTGAAACAAAATCTTTTAAGGTCACGTGGACTAATAATATCCATTGATCTGATGCGTCCGTATTTTGAAAGGTTTATTGTTTCGATTGCGTTAAATGGACATCACAATTTATGGATTTATTTATCAATAGGTGATGCGACAAAACTTGATTTGATCAAAATCTCATCAAACAAATTAAAAAAAAAAACCTTTAGCAAAATAAATGTCTCGACTTTTGCTAATATTTGTGGAACCGTCGGCCCAACCGATTGCCGTCTGTTAACAGTCAGTTGGGCCGACTGTCTTCTCCAACATTTTTCACCATCGCCATCGTCTTCTTCAGTATTTTTCACGGCAAAATGGTGGAGATCGACATTTACAACGATCTTTGTCCCTAAAAATTACCAAAACTAACTTCTACACTAAAGCATCTACCTAAATAATGAACAATAAACTAAATAAATGTTAAATTTAATCTAAACTACATATGAAAAATCATTTCATAATCCACAAAAACTAACCTTATTGATTTCAGTATCACCGGTGACTGGGTCATTTGTGTGGTGGTCGGCGTTGGGACGACTGTGAGGGTGGTGTGGTCGACTGTGGGGATTGAATCTTGACCGAGAGAATTCTTTCCTTTTGATCCATTGTTTGCACAAGACTCTTGGGGTATTTTTGACTTTTGTTTTTTAACTTGATATTTCAACTTTTATCTTCTTTTTTTAATGGTCAAAGGCCGAAAAGGAAATATGGCGAGGTGCCATTTCCTCTTATTTCCTCCAATGAGAGATGATGTGGGCGAGGGAGGGGGCCGGCCCAACTAAAATTTGTAAGGAAGATAATTTTTTTTAAGGCCACGCGGACTAATAATATCAGCTGATCTGATGCATCCATATTTTGAATGGTTTATTATTTCGATCGCGTTAAATATACATCACAATTTATAGATTTATTTATCAATAGATGATGTGAAGGGATTTAATTGTATCAAAATCTCAAGAAAAAAAAAAAAAAACCTCCCTTAGCAAAAGAAATGTCTCCCTTAGCAAAGACTTTCACTAATATTTACAGGCAAATCACCACCTAACAAAAACACAATGTAGTCAAGGAAGTCTGGCAACATAAAGATCGTGAAAGGCGAAGCGCATGTATTGGTTGATGTGCGACCAGCATCACTACAAGGTTGTTTTCACTTCCTAATTCAATTAACATTCCTCTGGGAAGTTTAGAGGGGAGGTTATCCGAAATTTCTGCATACTTGGAGAATGATACCTGTCTAGTTGCTTCTTTATACGTGATCTGCAGAAGGGGCAATGACTCGCAGAGGCCTGTCGAATTCCTCCACAAGATGGGTTTCACTTCAGCTAACGATATTATTGGGGGCCTCGAATCGTGGGCTCATGACGTGGATCCAAACTTCCCTACTTATTAATTTGTTGGTCGACCTCGACTTAGTCGAATGTGAAGACGATTAACCAGCAAATTACTGAAACCAGAAGGCGATACTCTCTAAAGAAATTGCTCAACAGATTTTGAACATTTTAGTTAATACTGCGTATTAAACATGACCTCGACTTAGTCGAATGTGTAATTGTTTTGTAATGGTATTAAACCAGAATGTATTATCACTGATAAACAACGTTTTAATTTTAGTTAATACTACGTATTAAACAGGTATGGAGATTTCAGGATCCAATAATCCGTTCTACTATTCTTGATACATTGTCTAGTCTGTAAAATGTGCTTGGTATATTTGAAGTTACTAGTAATTGTAAGTGGTAACCAAGTTACATTATAGTACGTGGAATACTTTGTTTTTTTGAAGAATGAGGTTGTCTGCCTGTCTCTTCAATAAATTCACTAGAATTTTAATTCAATCTGCAATAAATGGGCTCCCCGTCTAAATGATTTTCTCTAACCAAAAGTATATGGGAAACAAAATAATTATAAAATTTCCACACAAACGTGGTTATACGATGTTAAAAAGGAATTGATAGGATTGTACTAGGATCTCTATAGGATCGTATAGATTCATGTACAATCATACTAGGAACGCTAATAAGACCGTAATAAGAAAAAAATATTAGTGCAAGATTTGAAAACCAACGATGTTTGTTTTTTTTTGGTACAAATTATGGAGTCGATGAACTTAGAATCATAATACTATGAGTGTTTGATTGTTTCCATATAGTGTAGGGAATCGATGTTTGAAACGAAGAGAATGTAAGTACAATAGTCAATTAATTCAAGTACTTGGTGATTTTCGATACATTCATTGAAATCGCTCAATAAAAGCTCTATATTTGAATATATGATAGAATCGTAAATATAAAATTTGAACATAATTGAAATGCATATATTTGTACGAATGTGTAATTTACTCGTCTCCTTTTTTTTCAACTCACTTACTTTTCATGCCAATTTAAGGCCCCGTTTGTCTCTCATTATTCCAAAATATTGTTTGCTACAGTAAGATTATCCACCACATATTCACTCAATAAAATATTCTACACANTTCAACTCACTTACTTTTCATGCCAATTTAAGGCCCCGATTATCTCCCATTATTCCAAAACATTGTTTGTTACGGTAAAATTCACCACCACACATTCACTCAATAAAATATTCTACACATAAACCAAAAAAGTTACTTTAAATTTCAACCACACATTCTCCAAAAAATATTATTCATTACTCAAACATTTCTAAAATAACGAGAGACAAACACACACTAAATTAGACATTCCATCAAGAGAATCCAATATTTAGAAGGGATTCATCTAATCACTCAAACTTTTTTAGGATGGGGATGGCTAGCCACATCTACCCTCCACCCACCTCCAATTAGTCCATAATTTTATATTAGAAGTGACTGAAGTTTTGCAAGTAAAATTCCCCAAAAAGTGATTAGGAATAAACCTTTCTTCTAAAGAAAATTAAAAGCCAAACATATGGAAAGTGGTAGCTTTAGAACAGTGAGAACTTGCTTTTCTGGACACCTACTCTAGTTATGTCTATGAACGACTAATGTCCTTTGGCATCAGTTAAACATCATGTCTTTGGACTAGGAGGAGGAATTCGTATTCTTGTCATTTTCACACACAAGTTTAGTTTTGATTTTTCTACATCCAATGAAGAATTTTAAATTTCGATCATGATAATTAACCGTAAGGTCATTTAGACCTCATACCTAGTGTTTCCAAACATTGGACAAGTAAATATTTCACGGATAAAACTGATTATCGACGAAAAAATTTCATCAATAAATTGTAAAGGTGAAATCTATCAGTAAATTACTAAAGGTTAGCAATAAAATTATTATATTGGTAATTATTTCGCAATTTTCGTACCATAAAATGAAATTTGTTGATGTCTTAATTATCTTTTAAATAATTTATTTTTACTCAAGTATATATATAATATTGTCATAACATTAATTAATGGGCAAAGCTATTTAGCCATGACGTCGATCTAAGTAATAGTGCTCACTGCCACATTTTTAAATGAAGTTAGGGTGCATTTTTATATATTGAACAATGTGACAGTGTCATATAGACGACTACTTACCATTAAAACTAACTAGCATACAAGATCCAATTGAAATTCACATATCAAATCGTTCTACACTAATCGTAGAGCTTAAATCTAGACGATCAAGCATGGGTCTTCAAGACGATCATGCCCTCAAGTCACATTTGTCAATGTCACGATCGATCGATGTACCTAGAAATCTATAGTAGGAAAAAAAAAAGTTCTGGGTAATTGATGGTGCTTATTCCTAAAACTAAACTGGCGGTAGAAGAATTTTGGAGAAAAGTGGGAGTCCCTTTTTCAGCTAAGCTAAGCTTTATTCTTGCTGCTTTTCTTTGTCAATGACATAATAAACACTTTTGAGAATCTATCAAGGGAAAAATCTGTCTCGGTGGAAAAGTCCCAAGTTATTTTAAAATGAGTTCGAATTGTTAGGGTTCATTTGACAGGACTTTTAAGTTTCTGTTTTTTAAATTTAAAAACTACTTTTGAACATATTTTAATAATTTTTTAGAAGTGTTTTGTATTATTAGAATTTTTTTTAAAGAAAGCTAGTCTAAGGTAAATGATCTGCCAAATAGGTCCTAAGTTGTGTAAAATTAAAAATCTTCGATGAGAATTTGCAATATAGTCTACGTTATTATATTACCATCAAGATTTGATTTGATGAAATTTGATAATTATCTTCTTCTCAACAACTCACCTTATTTTCTTAAAATAAAAATCAATTATTCACCTGTTTTGTTTGACTAGCAAGAAATCATTTTCAAGAATCTACATCTGTTCAAGAGATCTTTGAGTTGAATTTCATTAATATGTACAGTGTTTTAGGTCCACAAAGAATATATTGAAATTCGAGGAAATAGACTCAAAAATTTTGGACATACTAGAACTATACGACAATTTAATGGAGATTTAGACCGTTTAGGTCGTTTATGACCATGTATACAACAAAATCGGATTTAAAAATTTGAACTTTTTAAATTCCGGCCACTGTGAAACATTCCACGGCGGAACTCCAGTGGCTAAAAAGCCATTTAGCTCTGAGAACAAGAAAATTTTATTTACAAACTGCCAGATACATTTCTTGCATGATTGACATCCTTTAATATTTATTCGAGACAGTTCTATTATCACCAATAATGTTCAAACATACAATAATATGTTGTTTTACTCTTTTGTGCAAAAGATCATTTTCAAAGAATCTTTCAGATAATCAAGCCACTGTGATCAGAAAGATCAATAATAGAACGCTGATTAAAATAACCAAAGGCTGCAAATGCACAAATCTTTTGTTAAACCCAATTTTTCACTAACCACCTCTCATCAAATGATTCAATAATCTTTTAGGGGCATCTTTTCGTGCTCTCCTACTCCACTACTTAACCTTTTCCTGTTCATGTTAAGTTTTATAAAATTTTAAAATTAATTTTTTAAAGCCCTTAAATTCATTGAGCCTAGTCAGAATCTCACCAATGACAACTTGGGATTCCCTTTTTTCTTTTTCTTTTTTTTCTCTCTTTCCCATGTATAAACATAAAAAATGTATGTATGTATAGGCTGAAAATGACTGGTTCCAAGTTCCAGCCTTCTGAATATTCTGTGCAGGGTGAAAAAGAGAACAGAAGGTTCAGTTTCTGGTTTATCTGTGAAAATTACAGGTGCCCACAAAATGTGCCTGAAATTATGATAGACTAGATCAAAAGTTTAATCAAAATTATTATTTGTATTAAGACTTCTAAATGAAAAGAGCCCCACTTATACAGCTGGTTACAACATAAGTAGTAACAATCACAAGTCACAACCACCAGAAAACGCGATTTAACACTTTAATGGACACCACCGTGAGAAGATCTTGAGAAAGATTGCAATGCATCATCAAGATTTGACATGTGGGATGTAATCGTTATGATAGGCTAAACAGTATTGTACAGTATAAGATAAGAGTTTAATTACTTTTCCTTCTTTAGTCCTGCTTAGTTTAAACTATCAAAAAAGCCAATAATTGAGATGTCGACAGCTAAAAAAAAAAATAGAGAGGCCATGGAAAGATTAGTTCTCATTTCCACTAAGAATATCTTACATTATTTAAGAGTACATATATGGTGCTGTTAAGACTTTGCACCAGAAAGAGGCATCTGCTTCTAGGATTATACAATGGTTAATTGTAAAATTGCCTCATAAAAAATTGGAAACAGGAATTTATCAAGTACAATATCGAAATGAAATGCATAGGACGAAACTAAGACAGAAAAAAGAAAATTTCCTCGAATTATCGATCATCTTGTACTAAATTATCTTTGTATTTACAGCAGCCTCTTTCTCCTTTCGGGCATACAGCAGAGAGCATAAACAAATGGTGATCACAGCTCAACTTTCATGTGGGATGTTTGATTTGGAACTGCATAAAACAAGTACTTATAAGTGACAAGTTTTAAATCAATATTTAATCACTGTAATTTTTCTTATTCTTTTCTTGTCTTTACCACGAAAGTTATCTGAATGAAATGCAGTCTCTTTAACAGGATCCTTGCCGAAACCCATCGGAATAATGCTTTGCAAATCATGGCCACTAAATGCTGGGAACTGGAAATACGAGGTCGATACAAATATCAGAATATGTTAAAAAATTATTTCTTCATACATTTTAGTGTATGTTCGATGTGAGTACTCAACAGCATTATGAACAAGATTTTTGAGTTGTTGAACAGTAGATTACCTGAGGAAGACTTTCACCAAATCCATCAACCGAAGATAATTGAATTCCTGGGTTGTGGCCATCTAAAGGGTCCATTGAACATTGATTCAATGGTCCCCTGGTAATTTGGGCATCATGTAGTTGTACATTCTGCTTGGGTTGATGATTGTAGAATGCTGATGCTGAGGAATCCAAAGGGTACATTTGTTGGGGAAGGTTTGCTTTTTCTTGAAATATCTGAATGGACATCCAACAAATCGTATTTCAGAAACTCCAAATCTTCGAAAATAAATTTTGATTTGGCTAAATGAATCTTTTTTCTCGACTCCATTCTGTTCACTGCTAGATCTACTCGAACATAAAGAATAATATATTCACCAAGGTAAAATTTACTCACATCCTTGGAGTGAACATTTTCCATTTCAAAATCCAGTCTTGGATTTACTGAGGCTAATTTCATAGACAGGAACTGCAGAAATTTTAGTCCAAAACACCATTAGCCCAACAAAAGTTGAAATCTAAAACAAACATTTTATACGACAAGCTTTTAATGTATTCTAATTTATACCTCAACTTGGCGTTGCAGCATCTGAACATAGTTAATGATTTCATCAAGCATTAGAGCCTTTCCAGTCACCTAAAACGTGAATTTTTCAAGGAAACATTACTGATGGACTTGATATAGTAATTCAACAAATTGAATATTTGAAATTAGCAAGCAATGCTGCAAACCTTATTGCAGCCTGGTACGAGATCCTGGAGAAGCTTCATTCTTTCGCTGATTTTCTCTCGTCGAACCTAATCAAATGATAACGAAGAATATCACAACATAGTGATCAACAACAAACTAAGCATTGTTCTCAATAATTTTAGGGTCAGCTACATGATTTAGGGTCAGCTACATGATTTCGGTACTACGTCCGCCGGAACATCTAATCTTGACAACTGCCATTACAATATGGCGATCGCATTATATGATTCAATGTATTATTGAAGAAATTGTCTACAATACTTACTCTTTCTGCTAAACTGTGGCTGTCGGTGGCTTGGCCCCTTCTTGCTCTGACATGAATGTAATCCATTGGTGGCTCGGGCTTTTGATTAGCCTTTTGTTTCTCACTTTCATCCTCGGCACCATTTGGATTCCGCTTAGCTTCGTCCTCCGTTTTAAAATCATCATTTTCATTTTTGCTAATTGCTTGAGGCTTTGATCGCTTCGTTTTTGGATAGTTGTAATCTTCAAATCCCTGAAATGAGTTCTATAATTACAGCGTTTTCTATTATTTCACACTTCAAATAGATTGACAAAATACCTATACCTTAGCTGAAGTTGATGTATCTTCTTTGGCTTTTCCTTTAGAAGCAGCTTTTCTTTTCCTGGTATTGAGTTCATTTGGGGTTTTTGAACATAATTCTCCACTTGGGATTTGCTCAGAAACAGAGGATTCCTCATTAGAATTGACACTTGCCCCTGATAATTTACTCCATTTCTTATCAACCATCCCATTAAGAGACCTAAATTCCATCTGTGATTGATTCAAATTCTTGTTTTCCACCGGAGATCCAGCTTGTTTAAGAGAAGGACTACTCGAAACTCGGGTTAAATTCCCGTTCCACATAGCATTATTTGATTCAAATGGACTTGTTCTACCATTGAAACTCCGGCTGCCAAAGCACGAAAACTTGGCAGCCCTCTCCGCGAAACCTGGATCACAGGAAAGTGCAGGCAGAGGAGGAGTCGGAGGCAGTGAATTCCCCAAATGGCGCACGTTAATTTGATCAAGAATCGGGAAATGCAGCTTAGGGGTAGAGTTTGAGGGCGTACTATAGCAAGTATTGTTGGTACTATTAGCGTTAGTAGCCGCTGCCATGGCGGCAGTGGCGGCGGTTGCATTCGCCGGAAACCCACCGGAATTCCCAATACCCAACTTCCCAATCAACTCCCGGAGGGCAAAATCATTTGAAAATCTTGAATTGGAGCTTAAAATTGGCTCAAAATGTGTAAATTGATCTGTATAAGTCTTGTCCCAGTTGGCGTCAAGAAAAGATTGCACTGCAGTGAAATTCAGTCCATTCCAAGTGGTTCCAAACTGCAATGGCGAATCCCAGCTTTCAGAAATCACTCTATCCATCAGGAATGAAACTCCAGATGAAATTCTACAAAAAAAAAGTGATTTTTTTCAGGAATGAGCTTAAATTAAGGAAGAATTATGATATTCTTAATGCATATATAGACAGAACAGCAATGCAGGAATTGCAGGGACAAATGGCGAAGGGAAAATATTGTGTTTGGGCAAGAAAAGGAAAACTAAGAGAAAGGAAAGGAAAGGAAAGGGGAAGGAAAATTGAAGGGTGTGCGTGATGTTATATAGAGAAATTTTTGTTTCTTTTGCCCATAATTTATTCAAATAATCGATTTTTGGTACTCGAATTTCACATTCTTTTACTTTATTTTTAATTCCCAATTTGCCTGTAAATTAAAGGGTTTTATTATAAATTAACAATGATTGAGTCAGCAGAAGTTGTCTGTTAAAGTCAAAGAATAATCAAATAAAAGTTTTGAAGTAAATTGTTAGAGGGTTAATTTTCAATTATTTTTGGTGTTTGCTTTATAATATGAACCCATTTGCAATTACGTTGTCGGAAAAAGTTTAATGAAGCCCTCCATCTTTTTGAAATGGTTAATTTGGTCCTTATTTCCATAAATCCATTTGCACTTACTTTGTCGGAAAAAGTTTAATGAAGCCCTCTATCTTTTTGAAATGGTTAGTTTGGTCCTTATTTCCATAAATTCCAGTTGAATTTGAGAATTTTTTACCACAATTTTTGGATAATGAATGTTATTTAATATGTAACGTCAAAAATTCGAGGTAAAAGAAAATGGAGAATTTTGCAAAATATCCACACACTAAAACTATACGAACTGTTTTCATATTGATTGTGTTTCTTTAAAATCAAATATTTTTGTTCAACAGCTTGAATTCGCAATTGTTTAGACGAAAATGTTTGTTAAAACATCATTAATTCCTAATGAAATTGATGTACAATAGTTTACTAGAACCCAAAGTCTTTACTCGATGTCACAATGTGTTATGAATATTATTTCAAATTGATTAATCTATTAATAAGTTGTTTTCATGACAATTACGTTTATCACTATACTGTAAAAATAATTGCTATATCCATAAAGTGTGTGGCATGCACATGATGGATGGGGTATTATATTGGTCAACTCGACATTGATTATTCAATTGGATGGGACCTATTAAATTAAGCCCTATTTGGTATGATTAAAATAATATATTTAGTAGATTTTAATAAAATATGATAAAATATGTGATTGAAAGGTTGTGAGACCCATGAAATGTGTGGTTAAAATTAATTATTGATATTGATATTAAAATGTTGATTTTAATTGCTACCAAACATGAGTTAAGTAATCTCTTGCAACCTCTTCTTGGGCTTATACTTTGACCTGCTTCAACAGGGAGGTGGTCGAGATTCTTGACGCATTTTTTGAAGTCAACAATAATAAATTGTCACATTATGTCATAAACACCTCTATATTATACCAAGTAAGATTCAAAATGAACTTGATTCGACAATTCAAAAAAAACCGTTGACAATAAAGATTTGTTTTATATTTCTACTACTTGCTATCCCCTAAAAATTTCAAATTCTTAGTGCTTGTTTATCAAATGTGCCATGGCATTTTTATACTAATAAGGCTAAATTAGGCCATTTTGGAAAGTTCGGTGTCTTTTTGTAGTCAAATTGAAAGCTCAGTGGCTTTTCTGAAAAATATTCCCATTATTTTTTCCCTGATATTTTTCTTGGGAAAATGGTTAACGTGTAAAAGGCTTAGGTCAATGATTGCATTAATTCCAACTTCCCCGGTTCAATCGGATTAGGTCGGATTTACATTTTAAAGAAAATAACAATTTACTCCCTTATATTTCTTATATTGCAAGTGAAACACTATTTCAACATTTTCTATGCATTTTCCGGCCTGACTTGCAAATAAAGTGTACTTAAGATTATTAAATTAAATATGAGAAACTAATCGGGTTAGACAATAATATTTGACTAAGATATCTACGAGTGTGCTAAGATCATGAAAACATAGCTAGACGCTAACTTCAACTACTACACAAATTAGGTAATATAACGTTTCGATAATGATAAGATATATTAGTAGACGTACTAAAATAGATAAGTATGAAGATAAAGTAAGATGACAATTTAGATTTGTGAACATGTTTTAAGAAGTCTTATGTAAGTTTCATTTTTTTTTTAATGTTACAGCATCTTAATTAAATATGTTAGAAGAGAAAATGGTACGCTAAAATTTACATAGTTGATTCAAATTTATCTAGATTAACGCTTAACTTGTTTCGTCGTCTTATAATTAGGTCTGGATGTGGTCCGATTTAGTTCTGATTCCATGAGATTCGAAATGGAATGGTTCTTTGGTAATGGAACTATTTGAAAATTCGTTAATTACTTAATTGGATCATCATAAAATATTTTTAAACAATGAGAAATTACCCAAAATCCTACATATAAAGTATATTATTCAAAAATAAGGTGTATTAGTTTTAATTTCACAAATCATGTGATAATGAAGATATTTATTTTTTAATATACCAATTTATATATACCCCCGCTATAATATATCCGCCCACTACTTTTAGTGAGACGTGCAAAAGAGTAATGTTATTTATTATCATGATAATGAAATATTGGTGATGTATCAACTCATTATCCCTCACATTTCTCTATCTCTCTCTCTCCCATCTATCTCATAAAACTGAAATGTCAATCACATTATTTTACACAGAATGCCACATTATCGATATTTCATTATCATAATAATAAATAACATTATTCCAAACATGATTTGTCCTACCCATCCCCACATCATTACAGAGATATTAACGACTCTCTGTTTTTTTACTGATACAAGCTCTCTCTCTCTCTCTCTACAAAAACCTTTTCTTTCTTTATTGACAAACACAAACTCCCTCTCTATATGTACATGAAAACACAGATGCACAAATGAAGGTAGCCATATGTATTTTGCAGTAGTTTTTCGTCGAAATCTACTAGGATGGATAATTGGGTGTGACATAGATATGAGGTGGATTTAAGGTAAAGTTGGTGAAGAGGTTATGGATTTAAGGTGGTGGCCTACTTGGGTGGTATCGACAGCGGTGGAGTTTTGCCTGTAATAGATCGGTTTGATAGTGTGGAGATGGAGGTGGAGGTGGAGGTGGAGGTGAAGATGACCGTGGTGTATTTCATGAAATTTTAGCATGACATGACCTATTGACTATATGTGTTTGAGACGTATGTGAACAAGTTTTTTTAACGGTGATTTTTTGTGACCAAATTTGTGTATGCTATTATTATTTGTGACGAGATCTATGATATCTATGACCAACTACAACCAAATTTGTCTTAATTGGGACTGCCGAGACCATGTCAGTATTTAACTGTGACTATATGTGAGCAAGACAGATTTAGTCACGAACAGTCACAATGAAGACGGATTTGTTCACGATCGATCACAATTAACATAGATATATAACCACCCTTATCGATGTTGATGCAGTTTGAAGCAATAATTCATCACTGCCGTGTGACCAGAAAATAGCTAGAATGAAGGCGAAATGTAAAACTTTTTTACCAGTTTGATAAATATGAAGTTATATTTTTTATGTATTGTAATTATGTATTTTTCCCTAAACAAATTTGAAAAAAAAAAAGAAGCAATAATAACGAATAAAAATGATTCTATTGGTTCCAATTCTGGGTTTTGGGTCTAATTCTTACGGTTCAAATACTAACAACAAATGCATTATAATCCTCCTAAAAAGATAATTAATATAGTATTTGTTGGTGTTGAGTTCAATTTCATGGGTCGAATAATTATATCGTGAAACTATAGAACATGATATAATACTGAGTGATCATTCAATTATACTTTAATTTAAATTTCAATCAAACCCTTGACTATATACATTTCTCGTTCAATGTTCAAATTGAACTTGAAAGCATTGGTTGCAACAAGAATAAAACGAGGATAATTAAATCTTAAAAATGCTTATAATATGAAAATGGGATATTTTAATATTACTAGTAGATCAAATGATTGAGATCATTAATCATATAAAAAGGTCGATTGAACATCAGATAATATATATACAGCATACTTGATATAAATGTGGTAGCCGTTATCCGAAATTTAATAATCCATCCAAATCTCTATTTCGATTCAATTTTTAAAAAAAAAAAATTTGGCTTAATTATACGATAAATTTTTTTAATTAAACAATAATTTAAAATTTTATATTAGGGATTCAACTTGATATTATTAGAAGCTCAAAGTGGGTTGAATTGACGTGATTGATTTATTTGGTTAACTATGAGAATTAAATTAGATGATATTTCTTATACGTTAGTGAGATATTGCATGTTAGAACGCAGAATCTTGCTTTTCATGATTTTATTGTTAAATTGAGAGGTCTCGTTTTTCACTTATTCATGTGGTTGTCCTATGTTCTTAAAACACAATTTTTTGTCAAACTACTTATCGAGAGACGAAAGTTTAATAAAATATTAGACTTATTTTAATCTCAACCAATTAAAAGCTTCAGTATTAGACTTATTTATTTAAATTATTTTTTCTAACTAAGTTGAAATGAATTTAGGAATTTGTTATTGTCATTTATTTCTTCAAGTTGAAGATATTCAACCAAAAGGATTAATTATTTTACGTGAGCTTGTTGCACTCTCTTTAACTATCCCACTAGATGTCAACCAGCATAGATAAAGTCAAGAAAAGCTGAAATGGATACTTATCTTACGTACCCTCGTTTGGTTTGAATAATAAAATTATATTTTTAGTACATTTTGATAAAATTGATGAAATATATGGTTAAAATTTGATAAAATTAATTATCTTGACACCAATTTCGGCAAATCAATCGTAAAATGTTTTTTCTAGAACGAGACATCTTCTAAGCGCAACTAGACGATTCTGATTGCTAAGTAAAAATCGATTTTAATGAGATGGTTTTCCCATTTTTAATGCTAGCTCTGCTATAGAATTGCTCCTCTTTCTTCTGAATGAAGAAAGATTAACAATGCTAATTTACCTTTCTTTGTGTCCATGTACAAGATCTTAAAGAGAGAGCAATCATTAAAAATTATCATTTTACATTCAATTTGTAGGTTTTTAATTGCAAATTGATGACAGATTCATTATCCCTAGTCACTTGTTTAGCATAATTTAGGGAAAGAAAAGGCTGATTAGTCAAGTGATAAATATGATACAAGGCTGATGTCCCTTTTCCGTATGAAACACACACACACCCACCCACCCCCCACCCACCCACCCACCTCTCTCTCCTCTCTCTCTCTCAAATGAATTCTCGATTATTTGTCACCGTTTCAAATCTTTAAGTAACTCCAAACAAGTGCTAACCACTGCAATCGTCTTTCCGTCAGTTTATCTTCAATCAACACCCAGTTTATTAACGTATAGTCTCATTCATTATCGTCATATATTAAGTATGACCCCACCTATCCATTTAGCATCTTATGTTACTTTCATCTTATGAACATTTTAATTTTGAATGATCTAACACTCACTACATAAAAACAAGTATATTTCCAAAAAAAAAAAAAGCTTTAATAACAACTCAGGTGAAATGATGTCTATTTTTGTCATGTATTTCTTCAACTTGATTAAAGAATATTCATGCATTCATCTACTAATTGGAGTAGGGCAGTTTAGAAAAAGTTCAATTTTTGGAGACATTGCATGGCTGACCCGGCGTGGTGTCATGCATGCGGGGAATAATGCTATTTATTATCACTTTTTAAATTTTATTTATTTATTTATTTTTTACAATTCTTATTGGATTATACAATACTAATCTTAATTTGCGAATCCTCATGAGTCGAATGGATCATATCAACCATCTTTTCAATGATTGCCTTCTCATTATGTACAATGATAATCGAGAAGAAAAAAGAAGACAAAAATGTAAAAGTCGAATACTATATAGATAAATGCATTATATCAACGAGAATTATTTTAGTGTAAATTCGAGAATTGAATTCTTGATGTTTGAATTTTTAAACCCTAAATTGTATGTGTAGTTCTTGATTTTTCGACTTTTTTTTGCACTTTTCAAGAATGTTTAGGTGTATTTAAAATTTACTTTTTCACAAAATAAATAAAGATTTAGTTTCAAAAAATAAATTTTATTAGGAAACTAAGTAAATTTGAAAATCAGGTCAAGCAAAAGTAACTTTTTAGTACAATTAATTTGCATTTAACTTATTTATTTTTTAATTTTAACAATTCCTGTTGAACTCCCATCCTGTCCCCGCCAACAATATTTTTATATTCAATAATTAAAAAAATATTTTTAAAAAATATACAATACATTGGACATATCCTACAAGCAAAACATATTATTTGAATTTCTAATAATTAATTATTTAGAATTCACGGGTGCAATGGTACATCTCAGTACAATATGCAATCAATCACATTGTTAAACAATTCAAACTTATATAGTAGTTTAATCTTAATTGTCTTCATTTGTATTGTTATACCTAATACACGTTACCAAATTGCTCAAGTAATTAAAATTACTAAATAACATTACCTTTTTTTAATATAATAAATCGCTTTGTCTTTTATAATAACTAGACATCAAATAATAATAATAATAATAATAATAATAGAAGACAGGTCTAACGCCCTCATAATCGTTGGTTGAACCTCATTCACGTCCTCTCTCCGTCTTCATCTTCAGGGTGAGCTTCTTTCTATTTTTTGGTTGACGAGAGTGAAGGATCCCAGAGATCTTTCTTACTTGAAATGATCACAACTACACCACTCTACTAAAATTCACATTATCATCATGAGAACGCTCGAAATAAGGCCATTGAAAAGGAATTTCCTCCTTTTTAACAAATAAAACATTCGGTATCTTCAAAGTCTTGAAAAGTTTTTATAACATATGATTCCATATCGAAGGCTCGGATAAATATCTCAAACGATACCAATAACTTACAATAATGCGATTATGCGAGTTCGCATGTCAAAATGTCCGATGTCAGATGATTTTCCAGATATGATATTTATTAGAAGCTTACTAGTTTTACTAAACTCCATTTATTTTTCTCCTTTTTTTCTGCTAAGATTGAAAGTGACAAGTATTAGTGATCCAGCAAAAGGTCAAAAGTTTTGGCTATATTTTCCTTTTAAAAGGAAAAAAAGGGAAATCGCTATCGCTATTAAAAAAAAGTTTAGGCTATATTTTCCCATTGCTTCCATCACAAATAGCAAATTCTGGTTGATATCTCATTTTTTCTTCCATAAAATAACTCAATATTAAGTAATCAAAACTTACTTTTTCTTTCTTCCTTCCTAATTGATTCATCTACTCAAAGCTTGAGTTGTACAAAAACATTACTAATTTATTATCAAGATTTTAGTTCAATAACGCCTCTATCATACTGTCAAGATACATTTTTTTATCAATTGAAGTTAATACCATATTATACTATTTCATCTAAAAAATTTAATTTATCATGAATTTACGCCGCTACCTATTTTTACCGTAAAAAGTTTCAAGTCCGACAAATAAGTAGGGCTTCACTATAGGTGGACAACTAATAAAATTTAGTCAAACATTACGTTTTAAGTCTAATTACTTTAAATCTTCTAATACACCTGGCAATAAATCGAACTACGTGACCCAAAAAAAAAAAAGTACATATAGTCAATTTAAACTTATGGAAAACTAATATTTAATTCAATTTTTTCCTGTAATTAGGCACCTTTTATGAAATTATTTTATACGGTCCAAAAAAATAAGAAAAGAATGGCATTATGGCAATACCACATTCATTGAATCTTACCTATGTACCCAAGAATTCATGAAAAGACAAAGGAAGCTTACCTCCGAACTATTTTCCAATATATAAATATTTGTTTGATTTCTTGCTTTCTTCTTTCGTCATATCAATTGCTTACTACTTATTTACAAAGTAATTATAGATTCTCGGAAAAGATTTAATTATAATTATACTCGAAAACTAAGCCCTCGTGTGACACGAATTAAAATTTAGATTTTAATTTTAATTTTAATTTTTGTGAAAGTCAATAATAAATTTTAATTACATATTTTATGAGATTCACAACTTTTCAATTACACATTTATCAACTTTTATCAAAATCTGCTAAATATCTAATTTTAATATCCACCAAACAGGGTCTAACTAAGGACTTGTTTGAGTCACATTCTTTTCAAAAAAATGTGTTTTGCAATAGTATTATGATAGATAATGTATAGTTAAAAAATAAGAAAAATTTTTGAATTTGCTTGTAATATTATTTTATTGAAAAATGTGTTATTGAAACTGTTCAAGAATTCATTTTGATTTAAAATATGGGATTCAAACAAGTGCTAAGTAAATAAAATTGTTATTTAGAAAGAAAAAATACTGCAAAGAAAAAAAAAATCAATAACTCAATCACCCCTATAATATATGCATGTATATGAACATTTAAGGCGAAATTTAAAAGGTGTTCAACGAAGATGTGCACGTACTAGATTACGATGAATGAGATTGGTTCGACCTCTATAACTTGAATTTTTTTAAAGGTACCGAATTTTTTGACAGAATTAATACAGGGAGACAGTCCTAAAACTTCAGCATACTCTTTAATAATTATCCATTGATTTGTTGTGACTTTTTCACCAACTCTCTCCAACTTTTCTACTAAATTTTGGTTTAATCTCCCGTAAATTATTATTATTATCTTAATATTAAAATATTCCTACATATATCAGATAGGCTGTGGCCTTTGTCCTGCAAGTAAATAAATTTATCAAAGAATGCAGCGGAGAATTTCTATGCCCTTAACAGACAAACACAGATGGCAAAGAAAAAAGATAATCTTTATTTTAATTGTTATGGATTAATATAATTGTTTTGCACATAATAATTGTCAAGAATCTAATTATTTCATATAAATATAACGACGAATCCAACGAAATGAGAAAAAAATATTCATATCTTAGCTTGTCGTAATTGTTAAAATTCTAATTATTTAATAATATTTTTCGACAGATTGAGTGTCGAAACCAATATTTATGTAATCGACGTGAATAAAACTCAGCCCTGTTTGATTTAGATAAAAAATTAAATTTTGATAAAAATTGACAGAATATATAATTGAAAAGTTGTGAATTCTTTGAAATGTGTAATTAAAATTAATTGTTGATTTTGACTTGGATTTTAAGAAGCTTTTTAGCTTAACCAAACGAGGGCTTAATTTAATGGTATTTATATAAGGTTAACATAATAATTATTTTAAATTTATGATTAATATAAGCAGTGGGCCCCTATCGTGTGGTTTACACGTTTCTGAAAATTATATATAATAATTAAATTAATTGTTGCTTAATTGTGTAGGTACGTACGTATTAATCAACTTAATTTTTTATTCAACTGTCGGTGTCTATGCTCTCCTCGAAACCGCTGGCTTTGTGAAACTAGGAGCGCTAACCATCTCATGTTAATTTATAGTATTTGTATTTCGTCTAAATTAATGAAAGTAACATCCCCTCGTAAAAATATTTAGGGTTTGTTTGAGTCCCATTTTTTGAAAGAATATATTTTGTAATAGTAATTTTTTTTTTTAAATGTATAGCTAAAAAGCGAAGAAAATTTTCGAATTTATGTGTAAAATTATTTCTTTTGGTAAAATATGTGGTTGAGAATGAATTTGAGAAAAAATAATAATTTTTTGAAAACGAGGGCTAATAATAGTTTGTTTTAATTCAATTTCTAATCATTTTACTTCTTTGCAGAAAAAGGAAGGCACTCGTGAAGTGGAGGAATTATTCCTTGTATTTCAAAGGAATCCTTTATTTTAGGTTCGAGAAAAAAGAAAGGATTCCAAATAAGTTTGATCGTAACAAAGTTTAATTAAATCAATTCGATTGTGCTAGATGTATATAATGGTGCACATACACATGACTTGATATGTTAAGATATGATTTGGTCAAAATTTCTTTAATCAAATAAAAAAAACTTCACCACAATTTTTTTGACACATGTTCTGTACGTAAATCATTGTGTAACTAAATTATGTACGATTAACATTATTCAAATCATTGGGATCATCTCAAAAAAATAAAAATAAAAATGGATTAAGCATTTATTGGGCTAAAGCAGACTGAGCTACTTGTTAATGAGAGAGATTGGGCCGGGTTGGACTAGCAATCAAATTCTTAAATCATTAGTAACCTATATTTCTAGTTTGATTTAGTTAGAAATCAATTTTTTAGTAGATTTTGATAAAATTGATAAATCGTGTGGTTAAGAAGTCAATAATAATTCGATTGTACTACATGCACATCACAACTTATAGATTTGTTTATCAACTTATGATGTGTCAAGATTTGATTGGGTCAAAATCTCATCAACCAAAAAAAAAAAAAAAAGAATTCACCAAATTTCCTTTTAACACCTCGTCAATCTATAAAATGTTATGTAAATGGCGATATACAATAAGTATTTTTCATAAAAATTATAGGTCCCGTGAAATGTGCGATTAAAAATGATTTTAAGTAAAAATGTGTTTTAGAAAAATAAGGTCAAACATGGACTTAATATATTTGGTTCTTGCAATATAAGAAACAATTGGTTTACTATTTTTCAGAATCTTACTCCCCATTTGATTTGGATTTTAAAAAAACATGTTTTTAGTAAATATAATTTTATTTCAAGTTGATTATTTATATGCTTCATTACAATATGTTTGCTACAATATTTACAATCATGCTACAAGTATATAATTTTTTACAGAATTGGTTATCGAGCCCATGGGCGGGGCCCAATAGGAGGCCGCCACTTATCAATTCGGTAACCAATTCAATAAAAAATTATGTACAACAAGAATAATTCCAATACTTATAATTGATTGTATAGTTGATGAGTCGGTATGATTGACTACATAATGAATTTTGTATTATAATTGATTTAGTTCTGGTTGAACATTTTGATCGTCAACTCTTTACTTTTTTTTAAATCCATGCCGAGGTCGAGTTTTAAAGCATTCCAATTGGTCAAACATGGAATTTGGACTGTATATTCATAAGTTCTGTTAGTCAAACCCATTAACGGGATCAATTTGAAACTTATATCCGAACATTTAACAAGCTTAATTAGTGAACACAGTTTTTATTGGGGAAATTGACAAAAATAGCATCAAATGATCATCTAATTGCTGTCCATATTTCTCTTTTGTGAACTATTAGTTTTAGAATCAATTTTGTGGGTACATCAAGATTACTTTCTCCAATGACGTTGTTTTTCAAATATCGTTGTGTTATTTAAAAATACAAGGGACAACTAAGTCTTTTTACTTATTCCTAACGAATTTTTTGGCATCACTAAGGACAAATTTGTTAATTAATAGGAGGTTGATGATAAAAATATGATGGAAAAAAGTTGAGGATAAAAGTGTAAATGAGCAAGAATTGAGGACCTTTATTAAAATTAAAATTGAGATCTTTTGTTAAAATGTATTTTCAATCACACATTTGCTAATTAATAACAGTTTTTGCATGTGCCATCTCCAAGTTGGAAAAGCCTTCGTCCATGGCGGAGAAGCGGTTGAGCAAAACCAAGAAACTTCAGTCTTTGCCAATGCAGAGTCCCTCGACTATCTTCCTCCTGATTGTGGTACATTCAATTTCTATTATATTTACATTCCAATGTTTATGTTATCTAACAAGTAAAGAATCATTAGTACAAGTAAAATTTTGTGTTTATTTTGCATTATGGTTAATTGGTTGTTATCAATTATTATTTACAAGAAAAATGTCAATCTACTCTTGAGGCAAAGCACCGCCTTGACCTGTCATCACAACCTTTGTTTGATACTCACGCATGGATAGAACGACCAATGGCCCAAGTAAAAGTCGTATTTATGTCATTTAGAACGAACCGGGGGGGAAGACCGCCACTCCTCAGAATTAATCGGGTGAAGTTTGAATACCTGGGTCATCCAAAAAAAAAAAAAAAAGTCGTATTTATGTTTTTAACCATACCCATACTTCTTCATGTATACCCAACACGTGGTATATGTACTTTAGTTAAGATCATGTTTTGGACGATTAGATCACTATTTTCTAAAAAAAGAAAGAGGAGCTCACACAAGCAAAACAAATGGAGAGGAGATAATCGTGACGAGACTCACAACTTTATCAACTTTTCAATCATATATTTTATCAACTTTTATCAAAATATCTAAAAATCTGATTTTTAACACACCAAACAAGGATTATGTTCAATCATTTGTTGATACAGACACATGGATAAAAGTAGAAGTAACTGATGCAGAGCCAACACTCGACAAGCCATGGTGGCCGCCTATGTTGGCTTTGTCAAAATTTTATTTTATTTTTTTCACATATTGGGTGGTCGCTTGACGGTTGCTCGAGTTCGTCTGAATTCATCCTAACTCACTTGAATTCCTAGAATGGCCAAGCAAAAGTTGTATTTATATGTTTAATCCTGCCCATCATTCTTCATGCATACTCAACACGTCTAAATACGTAAGATAATATTATGTTTTGAAGGATAAGATCACTACTTTGCAAGAGAGGGTAGAAGAGCTAACACAGGCCAAGCAAATGGAGAGAAGACTCGCAAGATTTTCAAAATTTTAATCCCACGTTTTATCAACTTTTATAAAAATCTGAATTTTAGCAAACCAAACAAGTCTCAATCCTGTCCACCTCTTCATGCATCTTTTCTTCCATCTTTTGATGGATCATCTATTCTCTATGTTGTCCGCCTTATTATATGAGCTCTTTTATCTTCTCTTATAAAAGTGGTGATATAGTTCACAACGTCATCATATCCCCAAAACATTTAGACGTGTCAAGTCTATGGCTGGGCAGGATAAATCTATATGTACTTTTACTTTGGTCATCTATCGCTTCTATCCATGAATCTTCATCGGGAAAAAAAAAGCTGTGTTATGTTTTGTCTCAAGAGGATATAATGCAAATAAATTAAAATTATGGTTTCATTAACTTTTTCGAACTTATTATCTACAAATTCCGCAACTTCTTTTCTAGTTTGTGGGTACACGAAGACAACTCTGAAGTCGAGATCTTTCGTTTCGTCTCCTACTCGTGTTGAAGGCTCTTTGCTTGATCAAGGTGGCTCTGACTAGACAATTATGGATAATTTTCTTGATATTATAAATATTAAGCAATAAAAATTGTTTTTGATTGTGGAGCACTCAAGACAGTACAAACGTAAGAGGTGATTAGATATTAGTCAAAATTACAAAGTCAAAGACAGTTCATTGAAAAGCTAAGTTTGACTTCATTAGATATTAGTCAAAATTACTTGTTTTGTGCAAATCTAGGTGATTGGATCCGAGAACCAATTGGCAAGATCCATTTATGAATCCGAGAACCAGTGGGCAGATCCATTTTAGATTAACACGTTCATATTTTTTCCATTTCTTAAAAAGGGAAATTTTAGAGGAAAAGCCTTTTTCAATATTTGAAAACAATACACACTTTTAAATGCCATTTGTTTTTTCATCTTTTTTTTTTTTTGTAAAAATTGTGCCATATAAGACCATATTTGAAAAATAAATGAATTTGAATTGCACTTGGACAGTTAAATATGTCAAGTTTTTTAAATGAGAAAAATTTCGAAATATCGTGTGTTGTAAATAGTAATATGATTTTTGCAAAAAGTGCAATTGATTTGTTAATTCAATTAGTGGTTATGAAATAAAGAGAACGCTTCGCGTAGTCATTCATTATTGTATTTTATATATTTTGATATGTGTTCAAAATGTGAGGTTTGTAGTCCTCATGTTGACCCTCCTTCGCCCTTATTGACATGGCAACGTCACCCTTTTCATACGACTTTAGTGGCTTTTTAGAATGCTTGGAAATTAAAGATGGTGTTGTCAAGAAATGAAGATTGGAGAAAAAAGTGTAAAAATGGATAAAAAATTGGGATGATGTTTGCAATCTTCCCTCAAAATTCATGTTTAAGTGGGCATTATTCATCATACTCCATGCATGTCTAGCAAAGTTATATTCTTTATCCATAATCATAATTTATATGTTACTTTTACAAAATCCACTTATGCATAATGCATCATAATTTAACCTTTCATATTTTTGGTTTTAAGTATCATATGCATCATCTGCCACTTTTTGAGACATAAATGAGATTGATATACCTAAAATATCATTATGAAAATTAGAAATAGAGAAAGTTAATGCAACTTTTCAAATATGAGAAATGTCTCTAATATTTGTCATGAAGTTCGTAGATTGTATCTCATATCGAATAAATCTAAACGTACAACATTGGTTAACAATCATGTGTTGTAAAAATTCCAACTTGTGATATAAAAAACAGTTTTTTTTAAAAAAATGGATTGATATGAGAGTATCAAATAAGAGATTTTACATGTAGTATGATTCATCTCCTATCATCTCCATTTCTTCTGTGTATAAATACATGACAACGACGTTGGAATATACACTTAAGAGACAAAGCAATGAATCCTTCCGATAAAAGTGATCTACGAATTTCCACCGGATAAAGTAAAGGTAAAGCAAAGAACACCTCTTTTGTCCTTACCCCCCTATCCTCACACCTTACCTGTTTGTCTATTTGTCTACTACTGTTTAAACTTAGGTATCTGGGCTTGTTGCTTTCTTCCTTTTTGCTTCTGTACACTGCAGTAGAAGTTATACGGATGATATGTACTCCTACCCCACTCTTTAGTCCTTTTAC
Organism: Fraxinus anomala; assembly: GCA_903798345.1. Classification (NCBI taxonomy): domain Eukaryota; kingdom Viridiplantae; phylum Streptophyta; class Magnoliopsida; order Lamiales; family Oleaceae; genus Fraxinus; species Fraxinus anomala. The sequence goes on along the minus strand of CAIGRN010201014.1, from coordinate 7,382 downwards.
TACTTTTTTAATCCACTGAAGAAACAAAGAAAAGACACCACTTCATTTTAATTGAATTTTATGATAGAATTTTCTCCCATTCCTCTTTAAATTCCCCATGCCCACGTATTGGAAAGCGACAACTGATAGAAAGAACAAAAGTTCATTTCAAATTCTCTACATCTCTCCCTCACAAGTCAATCTCATATTTTACCAGGTTTCTTGAACATTCTTCATTGACAACGAATGGATGTAAGTGTAAGGTCTCGTTTTGAAGCAATTTGCAGTAAAATATATGACTTAGATTTTGAACTTGTTTATTTTTCTTGATGATGTGTAGGAATTTTACTATAGGAGGAGCCATGTTCCAGCTTTTGGTAGCTGGAATTGCAATGATGATCTTCCATTTACACAGTGCTTTGAATCTTCAAGACAAGCTGGGGTTTTCAGGAATAGCTACTCCGATGACGACCGGGATTTGTACGTCACCGGTGATTTGTATGAGAATGATATTGTTACTCCGGCCATGATTGTTGTTCCTCGCGGCAGAGTAAGTAACTCTTTTTCTGATTTTAGTTGTCTTTATGAATATTTGATTGTGTTGTTGTATGTATAGTAAGAAGTGTGTGTAATAATGCAGGCAAAAGTAGGTTATCCTCAAGAAAAAGAAGGGAAAAAGAAAGCAGCATTGGTGGTGAGTGATTATGACAGTGACATGAAATCTCCTGTCACGGCAGCACCACCACCAAGACCACCACCCAAGGCGGTGGATGAAGATTTATACAAGATTTCGCCGGAGTTCCTCCGTGCACAAATCAAAAGGGTAAGCCCTCTTCACCCCTCCTCCCCACGGTGAAAAACTTAGTGCAATACACGATTTCCAGATTTAAAGATCACTTTTTATGTGATTTTTGACGAGAGTTGTCAAAGAAAAAAGATAATTTAAAGAAGTAATAAAGATTAATATTTTAATATGTGACCTTCCACCATCGTCTCCCAAAAACATTCTCTCTTTTTTTTTTTCTTCATATTTTAGCATTTGCTTAAGTAAAGCAACTGCTTTCAGGCTAAAACATCAAAACTTTTATTTTAATCTCATTATCTTATTTATGCCATTGTCTTTATATTATTTAATTATAGTATGAAATTCAATTACTAAAAGCAGAAAGTTGTGGCAACGCTTCCTTTGCAGATAGATAATTTATTTTTTTAGACCCTAATACACAACAAAACTATTAACTCAAGTAATATGCTACTTGTATATAACGTGTCGTCCATAATGGTATCCACATCCTCACATAAAGGAGGATCAACTTCGAATATATTATATTTTATTCGAAGTCAGTCCCGTCCCGTCCCGTCCCGTGGAGGTGGACATCGTTATAAACACTGCATTATGTATGTTGCATCACCCTCTTTTTTTATTTGTTAATTAAAAACAAAAGATTACTTTCAATGGTGTTAACTTTTTAAACAAGCAACTTTAATAAGTGAGCAAAACATTTAATATTATTTGTTACTTTTTCTTTGTGCAGAAGAAGGCACGCGGTTTCTTTTCAAGCTGCCTGCGGCCATCTCATGTCTGTTGAAAATGGCGACAAGCTGATGGGATTTAGTAAATAAATATAAGCAAAAAAATGAGAGAAATATTAATATAATTAATTAGTGGTTTTTAATATGGTTTTTATTGCGTGCTTAAGCAAGAAATTGTTGGCTTCAAGAAGTTAATATCATGTGATAATGATAAAAATTAACAATTCTTGTTACTTTTACTGTGTCAAGGGAACAACATTGGAATTTGGGACCAAAAAGGCGTGCGAAAAAATTTTAGTCTCGTATTATAATTATATAATGTTTGCATGTTTGCTTACATCCTCTTTTTTTTTTTTTTACTTCGTTCAATACACATACATTTGAAAGAATATTGTGGATTGAAAGAAATGTGACGAGTAATTATGAATTTAAAATTGAAATTAATGTTTGATTTAATTGAATTTATAAATTGTATCCACTCCGATGAATACAATTTACTAACTTGAACTGATACGAAATCAGTTATGTGTCCATCCACTCGCATTATCCGTTGAAATACCTTATCCATTTGATGTTACCCGTTGAAATACCTTATCCATTTGATGTTACGGATCAACCTCTCTTGAGGTCAACAACTTTGCTTTGCATTTTCAAATGGCATCACAAATCCCCTAACCTAAGAATTAATCTATTTGTACAATTGTGGTTGACAATAATGGATGACAACATCAAAATCCAGACCATTAATTTTAAAAATAATTTTTGAAATGAGTAAATATGATGTCAAGTATGATTATCAGCCAAAAAATATTGTACGAGTAGCATGATTGAATTATGACAATTAGAACGAGGTGTGAATATCCAGTACAAGCTAAGAAATCTATTGCCAATTCACACTAGTACATGAGAAAATATTGTAAAAATAGATACATCTGTCTAAATAATTTTTTTTTATTTTATAATTAGTTGAATTAAAACAGTATATATACTCATTGCACGACAACATAAAACCTAAATCTTTCCATAATAATTTCCAATAGGCTTTCTCACTCTTACATACATCTATATCTATATATATATATATATATATATATATAGAGAGAGAGAGAGAGAGAGAGCAAGCGAGCCTAAATACATGTAGTTGTGCGTATTTCTCTTTCTCGAAAATCTTTTTTTTCAGCTTTTGATTCAATGAAAGGCCCCGCCAAGTTACACAATCACAATGATAAAACTAATAAAGAGTACGTAGAAAAATAACAATTCATTTATGAAATGAGAACGGCGGTGTTTATGTGATAAAGTTACACCAACTTTTTTTGATACTTACCACTATCCAATCGACCTTACCAAACAAATATTTTCTTCCAACGCTCGTGTAATTTGGGTCATGTTGCTTCTAATTAATCTGTTGCAGTATCCCTCGTAGAGTTAACATTAATTTCATGTTCCACTCAAAACTAACCACAGTTCTATTTTCTCTCACAGGAAAAACAAGGAGATGGAACTCAAAGATGTTAATGCAGAGAGCAGCAAGCAAATTGATAAAACAAAGAAACTCTGTATATGTTCTCCAACCACACATCCTAAATCATTCAAGTGTCACCTACACCTGAAAACTAAACCATGAAAACACCAACAGACCGGATGTTTACTCGACATAGCACCTTCTGCCTCTAGTCTTCAGCCAACTACTACAACAAATTCAAGATGCCAAGAACTTTCAAATAAGAGATTCCAAGATAATATAACATCCATTTATAAATGAAGTAGCAAAAATATAATTATCCCAGTTTGTCGTTTTTGCTTACAGAATGACCAAATTGTAACAGAGTTTATAAATAACCAACTTGAAATAAAATAAAGTTTAGTGAACATGAGTTCAACCCTGCAATAAAATCTAAGATTCTGAAATCAGTAAATCAGTCGTTTCTTATATTGCAAGAACCAAACAAATTATGATCCAACATACTTTTACAACGTGAAAGATGCACAAAAAGAGGTTTTCATGAAGCAAATCGTCATTGACAAACCATACACAAACAGATCAAGGAAGAAAACTTCCAATTTATAAGGAAAGCATAATCAACCAACATGGGAACTGACAAACAGCATATTCAATTAGTTAAAAACTAATACATATCGTACACACAACTGTACATGTTATGATGTCTGCAAAGATGTGACTCTTGCAGTCAGTTCCTTGACTTGGTTCCTCAAACGTTCTGGATTGCAGAAAAAATCAACAAAGACCCGCCTTTGGAATGTTATCTCTTGTGAATGATGTTTTACAATCTGCATTTAGTAAGGATGTGGAAGAGTAAGCATCGTGTAAGAGATATAGGGCAGGCACAAGTTTCAGGTCAATGAAACACAATTCAAGATAAAAAGATTAACACGAGATATCACTTCTCAACATTTTTAACTTAGCAAGATTGTATCCCGTCAATGAAGCTTGACAAATTTTATTTTTAAATTTTCTAAAATGAGAATTATTATTTTTAATCTGCATGGTTGTAAATGATTGAAGAAGTATAATTCAAGATTAGCAAGAAATTAAAGATTCGACTGAAGAAATAATGAAAGCTATAACATAGCAACTGGAGGAATGAAACTGAATATACCTCATTCTTCTTGCAATGCTCAAGTGTCACGTCCTCAACTGCAGTTGAGAGCTTTGCATTGACCTTTTCCATTTCATCCAGCTCCTTCATCAATGTCTAGAGATCGAGAGCAACGAGAAGATTAAAATGATGTGAATGTAAGTCAATTTGTTCAAGCAAATAGATTCGAAAGAATTCCTCAAAAGGATTGGCTCCCAAACCATAGTTTCATTTAAATACCGAACATTCAGCTGTAACCAATAAAATTGATTAGTAAACCCACCCACAACCCAAAGGAACATGGGGATAGTAACAGATACAGAAAAGCTCCACTTTCCAAGAAATGACACCAGTAATTTCCATCAATATTTTACAAGACAAGAACAGTATGAAATTAATGAAGGACGGCGTGATTGGTTGAAACACGTCTAATTAAGGTCATGCTTGCTCACAAGAGTGATGCGTCAATAAAGGCACACCAAAATTAACGTGATTTGTTGCGGTTACATAGAAACTTATTGGTCTTTTTAAATATTATAACACCCCTAAAAGTTGCCATTAGAAGAAAAATCAAATATAAGTCCGATGATAATTGAAACTTAAAATATTCTAGAGAAAAAACATAACTCCTAGATACTTGTTGAGAGCCCACATAATTTTCCATCAAGTTGATATAAATAGCAAAAGCGTGCAGAGGATGTTAAAAACTTAATTTGGCCCAAAGGTACAACAGAGAATATTAAATATGTAACAAGTAAGATACAATTATAAGAATATAACATAAAATTGTACCCATGGTGTCAGTATTGGTTGCGCAGTTGTTGATGATGCAAATAACAATTGCTGCAAATTTTGAACAAGGATACACCTGAGATATATCAAAAGAAAGATATCAGTGAGATGCTACTTGTGCATAGCATCATTAACTGCATCACTATCTATTTGTGAAGCACGGAAGACACTTGCAGCAACAAAGCGTTCAATCTAGTAAAATATATGTATTCAGGAGTATTTTGTCCAATGACATAACGAACTTTCAAACACTTGATAGTCTTCATAATAGATGGCATCTGATTGTGAAGGTTGATAGTCCTCATAATAGACTGGTAACAAACTGCACACATACACCCCGATGTGAAGACATTTGGTGAAAGTAATTCAATCACAGCAATTTCTTCTCTGCTCATTAAATAATCAATGTGCTCAACCCTCAGACTAACTAATCAGAGGCACAAGTCTGTTTCATTTATTATTTCTTCTAGGGCAGACGGAAAGTGTATCAAGTACCAACCAACGTTATATATTATGTATAGGTGCAAAATCATTTCATAGCCAAGCTTATCATCAGTTCCTCAGAATAGTTTGCAAGAAATCTTTGAATAGGAATGGACCAAAGAACAATTGTGACTTCAAAGCAGCACTCAGTTTCCTGAAGGACGGTAAAGTTGGGCATGCAAGCAAAGGATGTATTTATCCAGATGTAAGCAAAGAGTTTCAAATCTTAAACACCAAAAAATTTGATTTCAAAAACTATCTTCAAGGTGACATTAAAAGAGCAAGAATATGAATTGGAAGAATAACTTACAGTTCATTAAGACATCTATTTCTGTCGCCTGGAAGGGTATGTTCTAGGTCAGATTGCAGAGCCATCAGGTCTGAATGGAGGTTAGATAATTGCTGAACAATGCCCGGTGCAGATACATACGTTGATAAACCAACTTGAGCATCTGAGAATCGAGACTTCATTTTTCTGTAAAAAACAGCACTATGCTTTATAAGATTTGCAGACTTACTCGAGTAGATACTCAAAAGATCTCTAACACCATGGAGAAAAATGTCTCGATCATCCACTGCTCCTTGTTCTGGTACATCAGATGCAGCTTGAACCAATGCAATACAATGGCCCTAATACGATGAATGCACAAATTACTAACAGTAACAACTTTTTTTGAAAAAAAAAATATATAAATTTTGTAGAGTATTATATAGGTTCCTCCAGGACAATGCTTGTCTGAATGGAAAATGAAGCCAAGGAAAAATGATAAAGGAATCGTGGATTCCCAATAAAACTTCCGTCCAGGGATCTCCAAAATTTTACGACATATAAAATTTTGTCCATCAATTCCGAAATTCCAGCTCAATCAAACAACTGGGAATTTTTATTCTCTCTCTCTCTCTCTCTCTCTCATTTTTTTCTTCCTCTTTTCGGGTCATTATGGTGAGAAGATTGCTAACATGAAATTGATTGCAGACATACCACTCTACTTTTGGTTGCTGACAGGTACCCTTGCAGCTCTAACTCGATAACTTTTAGCAAGGAGTAGGCTCCAAGCATGGTCTTCTTTTCCAATTGACATGCTAATTTCAAAAATTGATGCCGTGATAGCTGATTGATTAAATGATTTATGAACTACAAAAAATAGAAAAGTAATTTAAGTAAATCCAGCAAACAAAAATAGCTATTGTAAAAACAAGTCCTAATAGAAGTTCTTCAAATGCATTGAAGAAATCAACACTTTAAAATTTACATGCTCCCAACAGTGTGAAAAAGACGCTTTTCATATAATAAATTACTTATTAGGGGTTAGTCAAAGACACAGAAATGTAAATGGCAAATCACCACAAAAAGCAGTGACATTGTTCATCAAAGTTCCTATGTAACAACTTTCAATCATTACCCTTTTATATTATGATTTTTCTAAAGCATAGCTGCAAAGATTGTTATTTACTTCCTGTTTCATACTAATGCAAATGCACTTAACAGCATCTGTCATTGTACTCAAACAGACAATGTGGAAAGTGTAATCAATTATGTTTTCTTTTTTAAGATTGCTGAGGATACAGGGTATCAGATTTCTAGTTGGAAAATGAGCAGTGTAACTGAAGCTTTCACTGTCCCACGTCATCATCCTCAGATTAAACAAAACTAGAAGTTGGGCCATGAAAGATATTTGATAGTAATTAAGAGCTAACATGCATCAAAAGATAGTGTTCTTTTCGTTCAATCCTCCTCGCCCCATCCCGAAACAAAAATGTTTATACTATGTTCTATATTTTTCCAACAAGATCTTCCTTAATGTTTTCAATCGTATGCAGATTAACCTAAACAAGCCATGTGACTAGGCTAGGTATTTGAATAACGATGAACTTGACAGCAAAAAAAATCATGATTAATGAACATTTTCAGTTTTCCTACCAGTATTAGATTATGTAGGGTAAACGCACTGGGGAGGGGGGGTGGATTCTGGGATTCCCTTTTTTTTTTTTTTT
>CAIGRN010200997.1:0-10211 GCA_903798345.1 Fraxinus anomala | reverse complement strand
GTCCAAATCCAGGTTGTAAACGATAAAATCTTGACCTGAGTCTCTTGAACCAAGAACCTAAGGTATATTAAACCTTAGACCCGTTGATGTGCAAAAACAAGAACCATGATTTGCGAATGTCACAAAGGGTGTATAATCTTTTGATAAGTTCTAGGATTGAACACCACAAATATAATAATATATTTAATAAGTTCGAGTGTTCATGAAGAGCAAGAAGAGAGAAAATCTCAATATTTCATCATGTCAAAAGTCTTGATGTTACAATGATAGAAAATCATATTTATATGGAAACCCTAAAATCTAGTTTAAAACGGAAATAATTCGTAAAATAACAAAATAACTAGAGTTCTATCGTAACTAGGAAACTTGTCAAAAAATAAAATTCTCGCCCCAAAATTTGGTCTATGCGACCGCATAGGGGAATTGCATGCGGTCGCATAGACCACATGAAAGTTCTCTTCTTGCTTTCGGTATATGCCAATACGGTTGCATGGCAATTTATTCTATGTGACTGCATAGCATTATTTTTTGCCACATTTCATCCTTTGCTCGTTTCAATGTCTTCCAATTCTTTTAGGCCTTCGACCCCTTCACGAAACTTGTTCCTTGGAAAGTCTTTGGGTTCCTCCTATGTTCTTTATTTGATGTTGGATGTTTCTTGAATATTTTTGGATATTATGCATTTTCATTTAGATATCCCATGCTATCATTTATGCCTATGGTTGTTTTCAATACAAGAATTCACTACTTCGTATTCTTTTTGCTTATGCCAGAAGGGGAGAAACATATATACGATGATATGCATGCTTGGCCTATATAAGAAAAGGGAGAACAATATCAGATAAATGCTTGATCTATAAAAGGTAGAGCATTTTTCTTATTGCAAATTATCTTTTGTTTGTCATAATAAAAAATGGAAAATTGTTGACCTATGATTGATCTTATATTTTGATTATAACAAACAAAGTAGTTTTATCTCTAACATTTGTATTCGAGTTTTTATTGTTACATGATGATAAAATTGAAGATAAAATAATTGCTATCAAATGACTTGTAGTTGATGATCAAGAAAATTCAAGATGGATTCAACCATTCACTATCGAAGACAAATCGAGCACTCGCTGAGGACACCAAGCCCCTGATCGGCTTGGCTAAGCTTCCACTGCGGAAAGTGTTAGAAGACGTCGGATTTGGGAACCGATTGGAGAAGAAGCTCGGGCACAAGCGTCCCTTTGGACGACCACAAGGAAAATTAGAAGTGAATGTTACTGTTACGTTACCGTGCTCTAAATCCCTTTTATGTGCCTTACAGAGTCCCTCCATAGGGTATTAGAGACTACCTTGCAACACCACTACCATACGACAACCCATACACAGCTCCATCGCTGCTAGCTTATTCTGCTTCACCACCAAGTTATCCCTACAGTGTGCCTTTCTATGATCAACCAATTTAGGATGGTGGTAGAAGTGAGTACATTTGTCGTGGTGAAGGTGGAGTTGGTTTAGGATTTGGTGTCTGATATTTTGGTTTTGGTGGTGGTGGTGGTGGTGGTAAAGTGGTAGTAGTGGTGTTGGTAGTAGTGGTACTATTGGCGGCGACGGGATAAGGTAGCATGACATTTGATTGGTGTCGGTTGTGTGAATCTGCAATTGTGCTAATCTACATTTGGTGGTGGTGGTGGTGCAGTGATGTCGTTGGTACTGGTGGTTGGTGTTTGTTGAAGGTATTGGTGGAACTGATGATGGTGGTGATGATTGTTGTTGTGGATTGCAAAGGAAAGTTTTAGTTAAAACATTAGTTGGGAATTCAGTGTCGTGGATTTGAGTTGAAGGTGGCAGTGGTGATGTATTGAAGGTGATGGTGGTGGATTGTGGTGCTAGTCTACGGTATGTACAAATTTATTTGTGGTAATCCTCTGTGACAAATTATGTATTTATTGTGACTGGTTGTGACTTGATCGCGTATCGTCATAGTTAAAATTAACCTGATCACAAACAATCGCCTTAAAGATAAATTTGGTCACAATTAGTCACACTGAAGAAAATTTTTGTTACAGATAGTCAGGATAACACGTGCTAGTGACTAGTTGCATACAGTCACAAATTAGACGATCATAGACAGTCATGATTACAAAAAAAAAAAAAAATCTAATCACAATAACACAGTCACAACTCTGGTGTGATTTCGTGAAGGTGGGGTGAGTGTATTATCAAGAAAAGTTTTCAATTTTCAAAAAATAATTACAAGTAGGGTGGGGTGGGGTGTAATCTCACGTATCTACCATAGCATTAGAGGCTACTTTTTAGTGTATGTAGAAAGGTTTTGTCGGACTATGGATCAAGGTTTCTAGGACATATATTGGTGACTTCAATTAATATTTATAAAAATATTCAAATAGCATAAATTAATATTTATTTGTTCAAAACATTATGTCAAATGATACATTTGAGTATATATCTCAACACTTTCTTACTTCAAAACATCTCGTTTCTTCTCATGTTTCTCTTCCGTATCACCAACACAGGGGTCGGAGCTTTGTCTTAACGCTTAAAAAGCACCAAAAATCAATAGAAAATTACTCCAAAACATTAACCCAAGTCTTGATAAGAGGTCGAGATAAACTCTTAAATATAACCACCCTTTTTATCCAACTGCTCCAGCTTACTAAATGTGACGGAGGATTGGGATCGAGTAGTAAATAATGACTGGCTTTAGAGGTTTATATTAGAGTAAAACACGATTCGGTTTGGACATTTAGCCAATTTACAAAGCAAATAATTTAAAACAGTTTAGAAAATTTACAAATCAAACCAAACCAGTTTTTGCAGGTTTGACTTCAAACCAAAATTTATCTAGCAACATAGAAATTACACTTCTCAAAATAAGTTAAAACATAAATATTTTCGTCTAAAATCTCAATAACTTTCTAAACATAAACGTTTCAACATTAATATATTGTTCTCAATACAAACTTGAAGGAATACAAATGAACTTGTAATACATATACGCTCTCCGGAATCTGGTTCAAAATAACAAATATAATGATATGAATAAAAATTATTCAACTGGTTCTTTAAGACACTGATATGAAATTACTCATATAAAAACATGGAAAAAAAAAAGGACAAACCTATTTAAGCAGTAATAATACTCCAAGTGATCATAGGTATACTCCAACAGATTAATGCTAGACTTAATGAGAAATTGTCTAAATACAACAAATCTAGTTTGATTCGGGAGACTCATCTTAAACTTTTTCATTAATTAATTGATGAGTCATGTCACCATTGCTCAACAAATCACTTCTCTATGCCTAAATGGTTAAAATTGTGCATATATTTTTAATAGTTTAGAAGCGGTTTGATTCAATTTCTTTTTAAATTTCCAAACTTAAATTAACCATTTCTAAATTTGGTCCGCTATTGGTCCACGTGGACCCAAATTAATGGTTTCAATTTGATTCAGAATTGACGATTTTTTTTATTTACCTCTATTTATATTATAGTTTTGAGATTTGAGTCGGGCAGAAATCCCACCAAAGTGTTTGAGTCACTAGGTTTCAGGTTTAATCGGTAGATCACTATTGCATTGGAGAAAAAAGTGACTTACACTCACCTCCACGTAATTATTCACTTCTTATCCAAACATTCCATAGGACACACAACTCATAATTACTTAATTTTAATTTAATCACTTCTAAGAGATGCCCTTAAACAGGTCAAGTACTTTTGATTATTGTATCTTAATTAAATATATAAAAAAAAAATCTATTTTATAAATTTGTCAATTAGGGCTTTATGTAATGTTTGAACTGGACTATATATTGGCATCAGCACACGAAAGCCTAACTCGTAGCGAGTCTAACCCCAGGACCACGGGGTGACCTAACCAGCCTTTGAAGGCTGGCCATGCCGAGCCCGCAGTTTGGCTTGCGGGTCCTTGCAAACAGTCTCGCATGTCAACCTGCATAGGTCACGAACTAGACTGGCCCAATTGGCACACAGCCAAAGTCAAATCTATAATTTTGAAACATAATATATTGAAGATTGAAGAATTACATGGATACTGTAATTTAGACTCACTGAGCACCGTTCGACCTAAAGACGATGACATGTTGAGCCTTTCTTTGCTTTTCCGCTCCCTGGTTCGTATACAGCCCGTGGTTCATAAGCTATCACTTGGAACAAATCGAAGCTACAGTATTCCCTCTATTTGATGGATGCGGGAAAGTAATCACATTCAAGATTCAAAGTTATTCCTTCCACCACCACTATACTGGTAAGAGGGTTTTGAAGGTCTAATTCGACTGAACCAAACAAAGCCCTGTCGTGTGCATAGCTCAAACAAAAGCCAAATTTTGCCTTCAAGTTGGAAGACTGTACGAACACATAAATTAACACAGGTTACAACAATTGTCTCAACAAGTTTAAGGTACATAACTTGAATGTCAACTTCTTCCTCCTCCACCACAGGATACTTAGATGCCTACATAGCTGACTTAACTAGCAAATAAGTATTTACGTAATCTTATCTTAGGAAAATAAAAAAAATCTCCCCGGCTGTATATATTAGCAGTCATTTCTCCCTAATATTATAGAAGAAAACTAAATAAACAAATTCAAATTCAAAGTGATATTAATCAAATGAACAGCTGGAGAAAAATGAGATTTCAAGGAACTATCACGATTGATGTGCACTTGACAATATATTAACTCACAGGAAGCATTCTATATTTCAATTCACCTGATTTACACGCCATCTAAGATTCACCGTTTTTTACTCAAAATTACCCATCCAATTCCAGCATACATTGGCATTACAATAGTGAACGACTGTTGGAATGGGTATAGTTCTCTTTGCTCAATAGGTGAACCCATGTTCCTTCTTTTCATCTGAATCGCTTTCTGCAGTATAAAGGGTAAAAATGAGTTTACCTGTGAAGATTAAAACCTCATGTTTTCAAAAGCTACAGCTTTTAAGCTCTCTGTCGTATTCTAAAAACACAGAATACATACTCAGTTTATCCGAACTTCATGCTGCATCATTCTTCATGTGGTTCTGTACGATCTCCTTGCCTTGGAGGTTCTGTGTAAACTTGTCCGTGCTCTCTAAAGTCTCTAAACATTGACAGAAATGAGTTGAGACTTTCTGAAGAAGCTCCACCCAGGATCCATAGTAACAGGGAACTAAATGAGTTCATAGCCCCGGGGTTGCCTCCACCCTCTGGCTGACGGAGGGCAGGCTGTCCCCCAATTTCAAGAGGATTCCCTAACCTCTCTGGATTGTTGTTATTAGGTGGTTCTTGAGGACCAGGGAATGCAGTTGCACCATTTCTTGGCATTCCTGTATTGGTTCCAGTTTGAATTACAGGTCCAGAAGCCAAATCTGTGTTAAGAAGCCCACGGTTTCTCGTATTTAATCTTGTAATGTGTAATGTTGAGGCGAGAATAGTCGACGAGGTAATATGAAAGTCAGGATGTTGCGGAAAATGTGACCGTCGATTTTGCATAAACCTCTGCAGAGCTGGAACCTGAGATGACAGCAGCCATACAAGTGATGTACAATCTTTCTCTATATGTACATGTAAACATAAACTAACGAGTAATGGCATTCTCAGCTATTCCACATCATTCTTTTTTCCCCATTTCCACATAGAAATCAGTGATGTGTATCTGGTTTGCTCCACTTCAGGAAACAGGCACATCTCAAACCTAGTGTCAAGTGTAGGCAACTTTGGATTATAACATTATACTCTCTGGATGTTTGGATACTTCGAATAGTTTAAATGGATAACTTGAAAAATAATAGGGTTGCCCACAAGAAGGGATTTATCTCGCATCATTCAATTTAGGGATTTACTTCCGATTTTAATAGATTCCTCATAAGGATAAAAAAATGCTATGAAAATTACAAAGAGGGGATTGAAATTGCTACATTTTAATCTCCTAGCAGTCCTCGAAAACTTAGTAAGTGCATGAAGAGGACATTGTTAGAAACAAAAGTAGCAGAAGTACAATAGTTAGTTTCACAATTTCTGAAATGCATTTCTAAGCATCATGGACTCCCTCAAGAAGGCTGCATGTCTCATACTATTACAACCGAAATAAATTGCTCATAAAATTCTCAGAAACTTCAATAATATTAGATTTTAATGAGGCTCTACTATGCTGCATTCAAGCATGGAAGTTAATATAAAAATAAACAAATTCTTACATTATGATAAATCTATCATTTTTTTAATTAAATAACTTGTACCAATTCAATAATTTATTCAAGAATTGTTGTTTAATGTGACTCTGAGCAGTGTAATTAACTAAGACCATACCCATAAAGTTTACTTGTACACCAGACATTAACACCATGACACTCATTTGACTATCAACAACTCCTCATAGGGTCGTATCTCATGCCCATGCAAATTGAATCTGTGATCTATATCCATGTCCATGTTTCTTAGGTTATAACAGGATATACTCCTAACAGTTAACAGTGACAGTGCCAAGCGTGTAGCATATACCACCCAACAAACCCTTTCAAACTAGTTGGTTCAGCTAAAGCATACATATTAGTCGATATGACCCACATACTAATTTCTAAACGCAGAGAGATGATAGCTTACGCGTGAAAAACAATATTTACATGAAAGTGTGTACTACAAATACAGTACCTCGAAACGGTTCCAAAAATAGAGGATAAGGTGCTGCATAAATGCTGCAGTAGTCGAGAGAGCTAAATAAGAGAAACCTACAAAAGAGAAAATTGAGCTTATGAAAGGAAGAGATAAACTATAGGAGGCAACCTTTTGAACTAATACATAATTTGGCATATCATTACCATGAGTATACGAAAAGAAATATATGTGAAACACCAGAAAGTAGAGAAGAAAGAAGCGGGGAAAGAACTTCATAGATATTGGAGTGCGAACACTGCAAACAAAACAAGCAAAATAGTATCAGAAAAGGAAATGCAAGAACGGGTACAAAGCAAGGCAATATTTCCATTATAGGACAGTGCTTTTAATCTTGCTCTTTTATGAAGTCCCTGTTTTCTAGGTTTTTAAGAACCTTTCAGGAGGCTTCCCAGTTATTTGCTAGACAAGAAACACATTTCAAATCTCGCAAGAGAAATAAATAGGAGACAGTGGTATTGGCTGGATTTTCCTGAGCTATTTATTACTTTGCTTACCATTTCCTTCCCCTCAACATGTAAATCCATACAGCCTACAGGAGGGACGATGAAGGAATCCTACCAGGTAAGGTGAGTAGTATTGAGTGTCTAGCAGGGGAATAATCAAATTTTGCAGCACAACTTGAAAACACAGAATGAACTCTTACCACCCATTCATGGATTGTGGTTAAAGAGTAAGAAATAGTTTTAGGTTTACATGCAGAATATTTTATTGTGTGAATGTGTAGTTGAAAATGAGTACGTAAAAAAATAGTGTTTAAATAATGGTTGTCAAACAAGGGCTTAATATCATTCTGAATTTAGACTTTATCAATCTTTGATTTCTTTAAACTTTACGCTATGTGATTCAGATCAATTTTTTACTTCTTTAAGGTTTGATCAAAAATAACTATGTAAATCTCCCGAGGCTAATAATGTATATTTTTGCTCAAGAGAAAAGGGAGGTTCTCAAAATATACAGCAACCCCCATCCAAAGAAAGAGCTCCATCATATATATCTTAAAAATATGGTGGAAACTACATCAATTTCTGTATTTTTTATAATCTCTTCAAAGTTAATATTTAGCTTTAAGTTTTATTTTTGTATGTGTACGCGTTTATTTCCAGTAGGGTGTAAAGTGAGGAGACCAACCTGATGAGTGTGAACAACTCGCAGAGCCAGACAAGAATTAAAACCATGAAAGCCAATAACTGGTCATCATAAAACTCGAAGAGGAAAAACAGGATGCCAATCATAATCTGGAGACACAGCAATCAATTAATATCAGAAAAGGCCATAAAAATTACAGAAAAATAAAAGAGCAGAATAGATGATCTCAGGAAGGGGAAAAAATGAAAGAAGCTGCATTCTAACCGGTACAAATACAAGGGACTCGATTACATGCACAAAGATCAATTGAAATGTTGGAAGCCTATGTCGAGCATGATGCTGGAGCTGCACTGCAAAAAATTGAGACACAGAAATGCCAATCAAGACAAGATAAATAAGCCTAGAATCCCAATGAATCACCTAAAAATCGAAAGACAAATTAACACATTGAGAGACTCCAAAATTAGCAATAGTAAATTTTTCTTACGCCCACTTGCAACAACATAAGTTTTGTGGTGAAAGCCTACAAAGACATTCTGTTTTGTGTATGGATGGGTAGGTTTGATGTTTGTTTGTGGGGAGGGGGTATGATATTCAAGTTGGTTGAGCTTTAGTGACCTCAGGTAAGATGTGAAGAAAGTGTGTCAATCACGTGGCCTGCTAGTAAAACATCAGTAATTTAACATCTGTTGACATTTCTAGGTGCTTTCAGATAATCTCCATCTGCAAAGTTGAGGTCACAGAATTTAAATAATCTATCCATCAAACAAACCTGTAAACTTTAGCATTCGAGTTTGCGTCTCTCTCAGTGTAAATGAAACTGACATGGTGGTTGTGAAGAAAACAAAAAGTGACATCATCAGCACACCACACTTGGTCACAAGATAGTCTGCAAGAATAGAACACAGAATCTATTGTGTTATCCCATAATACATTCAATTCCATGCTAATTCAATATCAGAAAGTTTGTGGTTACAAATACCAATATCGCAACATGAGACAGTAAACATATTACCAAGCATGTCAGTAAGCTGCTGAAATAAGATTATAATTTATTTTTTGTTATGTCAGATAATTATCTTCTCCAAACCATGTTGCAGGAGTGTTAATGTTACATACATTGGGAAAAGCTACCAAGACAGAGAAATGTGGGTCTGTTGGGGAAATCTAAAAACTGGGTCAGGTCAAGTCAGATCCAGAATTACAGTTTCATTTAGCCCCTGTTTGAGCTCCATTATTTGAAAACTCATTTTCAACCACACATTCTCCCAATAAAATAATTTTACATGTAGACCCAAAAATTTTCCTACTTTTTAAACAAACATTCTTCAAAAACTCACTATTACAAAATCTATTTTTACAAAAAATTGGGCTCAAACAAACCCTTAGGTAGTTATTTTGATCTGGTTTTGACGTCAATGTCGCTATCTAAGATTTTGAACAAGATAGTCAAGATAAAAAGAATTCAAGATTCTATTTCTTTTTTTGAAACGAAAAGAACAGGAAAAACATGAGATGAGATGGAGAATTCCATTTTTGGTTATTGTTTATCATTTTCAGAAGTTATCTAACAGGTCAATTCAGTTTCCCCTCCCAGTCAGCATCCTGTTAATGGGCATGAATTCTGAAGGAAAAATTTTGAATCATTTGGGCTCAGATTCTTGCCTTTTGTCTCCCTAGCTAAACTTTGCCCTGAATTAGCCAGTCTGTACTAGCACCGTGTAAAACAGGTTCTAGGAGTCCCCAAATGCTACCTTCGCCTCATGTAATTGCTCAACAAATATACTAGTCAAAAAACTGTTTATAAAATGGAAATGCATTTGTATGAATTCTTAGTATTATAAGCAATTTGCAATTCTGGCCTATCATATATCTTCATTACTTCAATTCCTTGTCCGCATAATCTAAAATTGTCTTGGAAATAGTAAGCTTAATAATTTACCATGACTGGTACACAAGAAGGCTTAGATGCCAGGATGAAAAAGTTGTTTACAGCTTCTCCTTTTTTAACTACTTGCCTAGTATATAAAAACCTAATGGGGAAGCTTGTACCTAAAGAATACTGCTCCTGCAGGAAAATAGGGACACCCAAACCCCACATTTGATTTATGAAATAAAGGACAAGGTAAAAATAAAACCGACCATCCCATCCCTTTCCTACCCAAGACCACTGTCCTGTCTTGATCAACCATCTCCAACCCTTTTCCAGCTCAAGTATTGTATTCCACCTTCAGCGATCATCTGTTCCTTCTTACCCAACTGCCTTGCCACCCACCCCCTCCCCAAGCTTCCCATCCCAACCCAAAGTTTCACATGCAACTGATGGAGATCCTATTAGATATATTCTAGGAAAGACTTTCCATATTAAATACTTAGGGTTTTATTTTACATATTTTTTAGTATTTATTAGTTGTTTCCTACTTAAATTAGATT